>JANHGN010004346.1:0-54442 GCA_024605025.1 Megaceryle maxima | reverse complement strand
GGAGGGGAAAGCATAGAAAAGAGAGTGATGGTAGACTAGTAAAACATTACCCTAAAAATAAATTGCAAACCAAACCCACTTCATGCTAAATAATAATTTTTAAATAGAGTTCATATGAATTTTATCTTTTGCCTCTGCCATTTATACTAAATGAGGAAGATATTTTGATACTGAACAGTCTCTACTAGAAAAACATGCCACTGAAGAGATTCTGTCAAGCTTTGTGAAATTTTAACACCCAAATGCAACACAGGAAAATATGAAGGAAAAAAAAAAAAAAGAAAAAATTGAGGAGGAAAACATAACAATTCTTTCTAGGTCTCAGAATAATCTGAATGAACTCCAAGGAGAATGAGGTATGTTTTCTAAGTAGCATGCTATCCTGATAATAATTTTCTTAAATAATTGGTGGGTAAATCTCTACTCAGCCCAAGTAAGAATGATTCTGGTATGAATTAGATGATTTTAATGAAAAATACATGTTGCTAGATTTGATATGCTGGTAAAACAGTGCAATCCAGACTAGGGAATACCTATGTAAACTTGAAAAAAAACTAAACTGTTGCCTCAGGGCAACTTATGTTGGAGGGGTACAGACATTCCCTTGCAAATAGGGTGCTGTGCTTTCAGATGTTCCTCTCCTTGGACACCTGCTTCACCTCTGTCAGAGGCTGGTTCCTGACACCAGAGCAGGCAGCAAATAGCATCTACATCTATCTGTGCTCATATATTCACCTGCATTTTCTCTATAGACCTTTTGTGCCAATAAGAGGAATGATGAACTAAAGAGGCTACAAAGGATGCCAGACTGGACTAGGGAATTTGCAGACTATCTGTAACTTTGTTCCTGCTGAGTTTGCAGGAGTAGCACTAGTTTGGGCAGAGGGATGGGGTGGGCACCTGCAGGGAATAAGTTTTTGAATAATATATACATTCATATATCACATACATTCCCCAGATTCCCTGTCACAGCTTATGCTCACCTGTTTTCTTGCCGGCCTGGTGAGAAACAGATCCCTCTGAGTAACCATAACTGTTATTACTTTTAATGGCAAATTCTATTGCATCCTAATGAAAGTGCACTGGGATCTTCAGATACAAGCAAATTTTAGGAGCAGTTAACTGATGAATAATAGCAGTAAAAATACAGTAGCCAGTCTTCTGGTGGTCCAACGTTTTGCAATTGCTTTCCAAATTGCATAATGAAGCATCCCTTTGAATCCCTGCTGAGAGAAAGGTCTATTTCCTGTTCCTAGAAGAAATGGGAGAGAAATACTATAGGACTTACAAGTATTCACCTGAAATAAAGATGGAGCCAGGAACACTCAAATGAAATAGATACGATTTTGGATTTGAGGGCTTGGGGGGGAGAGAGTGAAAGAGGAGGCAGCATCAAACAGCTGTCATTCTCTTTGTCTTGAAAGTAAATCAGAATGAGGACAGAAACCTCTAAGAGAGCTAATGGCCCTTGGTCAGAGCAGTGAATTCTGCTTCTCTTTATTCAAATGAATTTAGAACTGCACAGAATTAATTGAATTCACCACATGCATGTGTTTGCAACAGTCAAAATATAAATTTTTCTTTGGATTACTGTCCTGGTTTGAGTAAGAACAGAACTAATTCTGTTCAGTGATTTTACTTTTCAGCTCAGTTCTTCTAACTCACTGCACTGTCTGAAGTCAGCAGCCTGTTTTCCCAGACAGTGTCTGCTGCTGGCAGTGATAACACCCCATGGCTAGAGTTACTACCAAGGGTTGGTGTGCAGACCAAGGCCACTGCTGGATCCTGTGCACCAAATTGGGGGGTGCAGGAAAGTGAAAGGCCAAACCTGCAGGGAGGAGCAGACAGGGCAGGTGACCCCAAACTGACCAGTGAGGTATTCCAGCCCATATACATCATATTCGGGATAAGGCAGAGGGTCTATAGTTTTGTTTTTGTTTGGCTTGCTAGTTTTAGGTTTTGCTTGCTAGCTTGCTTGCTTGCTCGCTCACCCTCTCTCTGGAGCCTCCAAGGCTCTTCTCTCTTGGTCTGCTTTGCCAGCTTTGCTCAGCTTGGCTCAGGTCCTTTTTTGTTTCCTTCCTCAGAACATCCAAGGAGGACTCTGTCCATTCTGCCTTCAATCCCAGTCGGTGTGTTCCTGAATCCAGTACCAGAATCCAGCTCCTGAACACAGCTCCCATCTGCTGTGGGGCCCAGTCTGGGACTCCCCCAGTGCCTGCTCCACAGCATCAGTGGTGACAGTGGTGTAATTACTAGCAGGGGGTTGGATTCGATACTGGTTTTGTATATATTTGTACATATTCAGTTTTATTATTATTATTCTCATTAAAGCTGTTCTAGTTCCCTTTTCTAATGGCTAAGTCTCTCTCCCTTATTCCCTTTCTCTTCCCCCTTGGGAGGGAGGGGGGTTAACAGAGAGCTCTAAGTGGCCGCCCTGACCCTAAATTGTGACAATTACCAAAGTAGTGCTCCTGCCAAGCACTAAACCCTAATTCCAAAATAGAGATTTTCTATTTTAATAGTAAATATTAGTTTGCAGGATTTTGCTTTTGTCTTTATCTCCTCCTCCCACAATTTTCTATCAGAAACAAGTTTTGTAAAAGACATTGGACCCACCAGTCTCTAGACTGACATCTTCATCAGTGAGAATTCTTTTTTCCCCAAGGCCTTCACGCTTCACTTCTGCTTCTTGATATCTACTATTGATCTATGAGAAGACGCTCAGGTCTTACTTCACACATACAAGGTAGTTTCCTGCCAGGATTTCTGAATATTTTGCCTTGGGTAAATAATGAAACAGAACAGGTGCTTATCTAGAAGCAAGGACACTCATGCAGGACATAGAGTCCTCATGCACATCTACAGCAGACCAAGCAAAGGCTTAAACAACATCTCAGCATCCCCTCAGGCATCAGAGCATTGATCATTCCTAGGAAGGCTGTATTATCCACAAGCAGGTTGATATTGTCCACTCATTATATTATTCAGCAAGCTTATATTATCCACAGATTAATGAAAAGTTTGTGGTCTTGTGCCACATTGGAAAATTGATGATGAAATCTCAACATTTTGTGAAAAGAAGTAGGTTGTGACAGTTCAAAACATTGCAAGCTCCCAGCTGCCCATTCAACCCCAGCCTGCACAGATGAATCATTCAACAGAGTTTATGCAACCTTTCAAGCTAGAACAAAGCCACGTGCAATTTGTTATAAAAGTTCCTACCACAGTGAGCCAACACAGCAGGTACAGACCTCTCCAAAACAGACATAGCTGCTCTATACCACTGCCTCTACAACCAGATTGGGGTTTGACCTCACAGCTGAGACATTTAATTCTTCCTTGGTCCTTCCTTTATATTCACAGACTTGATTTCTAAAGACAGCATTAGGTTTCTTCCTTTTAGCATTGCCTTGTAAATCAGATTTGAAGCACAGGACCCCAATTATCTGTCCACTTACTTCAAAATGCTGAATGCTGCAGAGGAAGCTGCATGATTTCTTAGGCACTTCTGAGCACATTCTTCAAGACTGTAACATTTTAATTATAAGACTGGAAAAAGAATCCATAAGAAGAGGATGTTTTGCCAGCTTTAATAGGAAAAATAAATTCCCAATACCAATTTTTTCCACAACATGCCAACATAGTTATGCATGCATGTACATGCACATCTGCACACACATATTTGTGTACTTATGTGTGTATGTTTATACATGTTATTATATATTCATATTTCTAAATATGTGTTTTTATATTGATATGTACATACACATAATTATATGCATGCTTATACAGAGCCAGTTAAAGATGGTATCTATTTCTGCTCAGATGTGTCCTTCAGGAATAGCTATAGAGCTATGGGTTTCATTTCTTGAGCTGTTCATATATTTCGCACCATGCAACCAGACAGGCCAGTTCCCCATCCCACATGGCTTTTGTGGTGGGGATTCCATATCCAGTAACTGTCAAGACTTGTTAGAGAAGGCACAAAATCCATGCTATATCTGACAGCACAGCAGTCTCCAGATAGCTGGAATCACAATCAATAGCTAACAAATGGCCATTCCACTTATGGTATAATGAGCCTTGTCTGAACCTACTTTCACACAGAGATGCAGGCACTAATTCTACCACCATTAACTCCTTTAGCTGATCGTAATGACAGTTAAAACATGTAATAACATTTAAAACACAGACTGTAATTTCTTTTTCTCTGTTCAGAATTTGTACTTGGCCAGCAAATGGCTTAATGAACGAGTTTTGGAGACTTTTCTAATTACCAGATGTCCCTGGAGGATTTTTTTATTATTATTATTTTTTATTTTTTTTATTATGCAAAAAGCCACTAGACTAGCATCTATTATAGCTGCTCTTAGAAACATTCTTCCATCTAGTTGAAAGAAACTGCATCTCGCACTAGGTACTAAGTCAGCAAGCTGAACAGATTTCAAAGTCACTCACTAGCTTTCTTATAAGTCTCTGAAGCACTGTCAGAGTGGTGTTGGGTCAGTTCACTAGTCTGAAGTAATTGTTTTTCTTTGATAGTATAATAGTCTTGGGTCAGATAATGCACTTGCAATCCCTAGTTTCCCTGGTTTTAACGACAGACCTTTAAATTCATGGAGAGATAGGAAATGGTACATATGGTACATTAGATCTATCTTAAACCTAACTCCATTCCCAGGTTCAGGCTCAATGTTGGCTTTTAATCTGAGTGTATTTTCTGTCGAGTTTGGTTGATGATTTTCCATCACTTATAAATGTAAAAATTAAAATATGGATCTTCCTGTGATTAGGTTCTAATCATTATCGTAGTACAAGAGAGGCAGCAATGTTTCTTTCTTTTTTTCACTTCCATCTTGATGCTGACAATGTGCTTGGTCTCGGGATGAAGGCTCTGCTCCTCTCAGGCTACAGAGGGCTGGAGCACTGATTTCCCCTCCTGCTCACTCATGGCTGTAGCACCTAGTCATGGTTTCTACAAGCCAGGAGATGCAACAGCTTCTGTGGGATGTCACACAGAAAGGGACCAGAAACTGAGGGTGGTGTACACCACCATTGCTCAACAATGGTTCCCCAATATCCACAGAAGCAACTACCCTGGCACAGTAGAGGCCTGACCCCAGACTGAACTCCAGAGGGAGGATGCAGCCCTGTAGGTCTGTGGTTCCCGGGACACCTGCAGACTCTCTTTGGGACTGGGGCCAGGGAGATGGGCTCCTTGCCTGCAGGAGGAGTGTGCTGAGGGACGCTCTGTGTAGGAGCCACACAAAGGTGTGCAGGAGGTCAGCAGGTTGCACAGCATCAAGGATGCCACAAAAGAGATTAGATCTTCTCTGAGACCCTGCAGCTTCACCAGCCCAAACTCCAAGGTGTCTGGGGGTGGAGGAGCAGGCAGAACCTGTGCTTACCAGTTTGGAAAACTGAGACTTCTCTGATGGTGAATGCTGGCAGCCTGTGACCTCTGGCACTAGAGGGTGCATGGGGAATGAACAGGAGGATTTAGAGGTCTTCATGCATTTGCAGGGCTACAATACCATTGGGACTTAGTGGGATAACTCACACAAGCAGAGTGCTGCTAAGGATGGATATAAGAAGGACAGGATGGTATGGTGGTAAGAGTGAGGTGCCCTTTATATGACAGAGCAGAGAGGTTGTGTGGAGCATTGCCTTGGGAGTGTTGATGAGCCAGGTGAGAGTGATGCCATTGTCATGGGCATCTGCTAAAGACTTCCTGATAAGGAATAAGTAGATGAGCCCTTCTTCAGACAGCTAGAGGAAACTTCTTGCTCACAGGCCCTGGTTCTCGTGGGTAACTTTAACTGCTCCAATACCAGCTGGAAGGGCAACACAGAAGGGCACAGGCAATCCAGGAGGTCTCTCAAGTGCATTGATGGTAACTTCCTGACACAGGTGATTAGGAAGCTGATGAGGGGAGACACTCTGCTAAACCTCATACTTGCAAACAGGGAAGAACTAGTCAGAGATGTGGAGGCTGGGGAGTGGTCTTGGCTGCTGTTGCCCTGAGATGGTGGAGTTGAGGATCCTAAGAGCACACACAGAACAGGGAAAAAAGCAGAATCACAGCTCTGGACTTCAGGAAAAAAAAGACTTTATAGATCTTCTTGGAAGAGCACCATGACATACAGCCTCAGAAAGAAGAGGTAGGTATTCAGGAGACCTGGTTTCAAAGATGCCTCCTCCACACTCAAGAACAGTCTACCTCAATGAGCAGGAAAATAAGAAACAGAAACAAGAGGCCTGAATAGATGAACAAGGAGCTCCTGACTAAAGTGAAATATTAAAAGAAAGTGTAGAAGATATGGAAGCATGGTCAGATCACCCAGGAGGAATATTATTAATTGTCTGAGTGGGCAGAAACTATAATTACTGCCAGCTAAGACTCAGTAAGGAGTTTACTGCTTCTGCCTGGACCAAACAGTGTATCATGATTAAAATTAACTATAGGTCTGTATCCTCACTTTTGCTCTTCAGTCTACTTTAACTCTAAAACAGGATACTGAAACTAATGTCTTTCTTGACATAGCTGACCTATGTTGTCACAGGTAGCTAATTATGCTCAAATGCTGTGGCTGGAATATCCAGAGCATATCCACAGACTAAGGTTTCAATTGTTCCTCTGCAAAGCTACAGTGGTTAATTTCCTATTCCAGCTAAAACAACCACCTTTTCCTCTTGAAATCAAATGCCTCAATGTGACTACTGTCACAAATTGTATCTAATTAAGTTATTTTGGAGCTAAGAAGTGAGATGCAGGTGCTAAGTGCCATTAATACTAATTTCAAGGGGCATGACAGATTGGAGAAATTCCATGTTAAACTGGGAACTTGATTATACGTTTCATTGTATTGCAATTCCTATGATGGGCTAGGATGTATAGTTTCTTTTAGACCAATTGATACAGTGGGGAAAATGACAAGCTTTGGAGCAGACAAGACTGTCATCTCCTGCTCCAGAAACTTCTGACACTTTGGTATATTTCACTGTGCAGGAAAATCAAACAGTTCCCTCTTTCCCACTTCACTAAGGAAGCAAAATTCCCATTGACTAAAATTGGGTTGTGTCAATTAAAGTACAAGTAATCATTCTCTGCCTGTATTTAGTTACGAAGGCTGATGCAGGTAAGCAGACCTATAAAAGTATGCCCCAAAGAGCTTGCTCTTTGCCAATGGTATGTATTGATCTAACCAAAGATTAAATTTCTCCTTAGAAACATGAAGCCACTTGTACGTTCTTAGGGAGTCAAGATCTTTTGCTTTTATCAAATCAGCTGCATTTTTCATGCTATTTTGAACCCTCTTTACCTCTCAAATTAAACTCTCCTTACTCTCTTGTATTAATTGTTGTCTGAATCCACTCATTAGAAAGCAGAGCTGTGGAAAGAGCTCTGCCAGAACAATGGGGCTTGGAAAGCAGGATCTCCATGAGGCAAGAAGCAAGGACATCCTCTTTGCCAAGTGCTCTTCATAACTTCTGAACCTCCCAAACAGTTTGAGTCAAAATTAAATGAAGGTGGAAATTGCAAATGTACTGAACTTTGCAGATTTTGTGAAAGCTGGCAGGGGAACTGAAGACCTATCTGAGTGTCACACTGAGGGGAAGGCAGTTGTGAATCTCTCTTTCAAGAAGCAGCAGCCATCTGGCATAGGCTCCTGTCTGCAGGAATAAACATGCAGAGCCCACGGAAGGATCTAGGAGAACTGGAAGAAAAACAATGGAAATAAGTCAGAGGTCTTGAAGGAAGAACCCAGGAAAATTTGCCAATCATGTGGGCAGAGCTGCAGATTTTCTTCTCAGGATCTTTTCTCCCAGCTGCCAGTGGCTGCTCTGTGCAGCCACACTGGCACATGGATGTCCTGAGAAGTATGGCTGGCCCAGAAAGGCTTTTTTTGGCCCTGTCTGTGGCAAGAAATATTATGAAGCCAGTATCATAGAGTCTGAAAAATCCTTTATGACCAGACATGTGTCTTGTAGTTGTTTCTGACTTTCAACTTTCATTTTGATTGATGGACAACTGTGCGAACTTGGAGTATGGCTTGTTTTAGGGAGTGTTAATAACTATACACAAAGAAGAATCAGAGTAGACAGCTATGATCTTGTCTTCAGGCAACTGCCTTGTGATAATGAGGAAGAAAGGTGGCAGCAAGGTCAAGAGAGATTCCCTAAACTCTGATACCTCCAGATTACTTTTAATAGGACAATTTATTTATGCCTTTTTGATCTTTCTTTGGAGGCCCAACTTTTTTAAACCTGTTAAAAGGTGGTCCTGAGACTCCCTCATGACCCATGAATAACAAATTATTGTTTGTACCATATTTAATATGAAGATTGTGACCAAGCCATTAACCTTTAGTAGCAGCCACTAAGTAAATGTGTCACACAGTACAGAAGACACAGTAAATCTGTGCAAACTGTGCACAGTATGTGGAGTGGTTTCTCAGCAACAATAAATGAAAAATTATTTATCAGTGCTATCTCTATTCCTTTTAATTTTGGGACTA
Source organism: Megaceryle maxima (assembly GCA_024605025.1). Classification (NCBI taxonomy): domain Eukaryota; kingdom Metazoa; phylum Chordata; class Aves; order Coraciiformes; family Cerylidae; genus Megaceryle; species Megaceryle maxima. Next base: position 45,923 of record JANHGN010004346.1, on the reverse strand, counting down.
TATAAAGCACAATTTCTGAATTCCATCTCATATCTTTATGCTGACAATGATTTTTCTTTATTTGATTGATTGATTGATGACATTTTATATCAAATGATGAACTGCTCTGGGGTTTTTATCATTAAATTTTAACTTCATTTAATTTCTGCTAATTCCATATGATCATAATGGCTATTGCTCAAGCACTGACTGTTGTTAATAAGCACACTACAGTAGAGTTGAAAACCAAGAACTTAATATGCAGATATTCATTCTAATACCTTGGACTAGAAAATCTGGTGTTATATGATTGTCCTGGATTTGGTTCAGGTTAATTATCACAAACAGCTGCTGGCCCAAGCAGCTGGGATGGGCCACAGCCGGATAAACAACCAAGGCAGCCAATGGGATCTTTGATACCAAACTGAATACCTCCCCCCATATAAGGGGAGGGCTGGCACCAGACTGCCTGTTTTCAACTTGCTTTAGGGTGTAGTTTCAGGGGAGCTGGAATAGAGAAAGTTGGCATCTCAGGCACACATAGAGCTTTTCCCAGTTTCTATTGCTCACTTTCTATTTATTTATTTATATATTCACTTAAATTTGCATCACAAACAATGATTTCTGCATCACAGAAAAATAGTGCCCTCTTGCATTCTATAGACAGGTCTCACATGTTTCCTTTTTTAATGTCCAGTTGAGTTCCCTCCATGTCAGCACTTGAAATATTTTTCTCCTTTGAAATGGATTAATTCATGCATTTCATAAGTGTATTAATTAATGTAAATGATTGAAGTGCAATACTGAATTGTGGGCTTTATAATTTCTTATGTTGCTGCAACAGTGTATTTCTAATTCATCTATTACCAGGAAGCAGACAGATTACGGCTCCTTTTTTTGAATCTTTTGCTTACATTCTGTGAAGGTCATCTCTCACCACTCAGCAACATGACATTTGTTAAGCACAAAACTCAGTTTCAGCTGTGATTTTTAATCATAAAAGGATATAAAACCTTTTACATCTATACTCTAGGTATAGTAAGCCTTGAATGCATCAGCATAGACACCATCCTTTAACTGGAAAAGATGAAGACAACATATGAGGAAAGAAATAATCAGTGTCCACACAAGTAAGGATATTCCTATGTTTACCAGCATTTTTTTAAATAGAAGGATACTAATGGTATGGCTCATCAAAAGTATTCACTGCCTGCAACACTTTTCTAAAGGTGTCAGTTTGATTTAAGAGACCGAATTACAGAGCAGGCTTTTTTTGCTGTTCTTCAGCTTTCAGGGTGACTCTCTGCAGAGACATCTCAGGGTAGAAATTGGCAGTTCTCCTGTTCTGTGAAATCCTAAGTACAACATCTTTTGCATATATACTGTCCTCTATTTTCTCCATTAGGTCATTCTGAGCGAAACCTAGATCTACAGAAAGACACACATATTTCAGATATGAGCTTTTGATGTCAACTATATGTTATAAAATCCATAGCTTCAAATTAGGCCACTAAACATAGGACTTAAAACAGGATGCACAAAAGCATATATATAAACTTAAAATACATGTAAATTAATTATTAGGAAGGAAGATGTGGCTGAGGCACCAAACAATCTTTGCAATTCTTTCCTTGATCTGACTGCAGGGAAACACCTTTGCAAAAGTCAGATTCACAAATCTGGCCAGTTCATCTCACAAAGATCTTTCCTTGTTCTGACCTGGGAAACAACAGCTTCTTTCTAGCCCTTGCTCAAGTCAGTCTGATGTATTTCAAAGTTTCCAACTCTAACTTTTCATGCTAGAAACGGAAGCCCTAGTTGCTATCGTACGAAGCTTAAATGATGCAGCTTGGAACACTTGTGATGAGTTATCTGAGGATGGTTTAGCATCAGGTAATTGTCTAGCTCATCGCTTCTCTCAGCGTTTTCCAGCCTCATTGGAGAGGGTGTTTATGTATCAGCAGAACTGTTTGCTTTAAAAGAAACCCTCATCAGTGGACTGATTTATTTATTTATGTAAGGCTACATATTACAGAAATTTAATAATTTCCCTACAAATGGGTGGAGATGCAGTTGCAAGAAACCTGGTGCTGGCCCAGTAGCAACACATGAGAGCTAACAGCACATCCAAGACAAACCCATTCCTTTCTGTAAGTGACAGTGTTCAAATTTTAGGCTCTGATTTGTGATATACTTTTTTTTTTTTTAAGCTATTCCTGAAGAAACCTAAATATCCCCAGTTCACAGATGTGCTTGCTACAAGGTTTTGCTGCTACTTTCCCTTATGGAGTTGTAAGTTTATATATTTATTGGGACTGAATAGCTGCTTCATTTGTTTTTCTAGTCTCATTAGGGTGACAAACATTATGGATACAGCCACCTCCCACCATCCATAATAGTAATGGATACAGCCACCTCCCACCATCCATAATAGTAATGGATACAGCCACCTCCCACCATCCATAATAGTAATTGTATCATCTTCTCCATGTCTACCTAGGCAGACTTTCTTGTAAATTTTCTTTATACTAACATACTTTTTTTTTTTTTTTTATAACTTACAAAACTCTCATGCTCAAGATTGATTGTTAAATAATTGCCCTGAATGTGATTGGAATCAGCAACGTTGTTAGAATATCCTAATGTATGTATCAAAGTAGAGGTAAGCAATCTTTCCATAGGTAATAGCTGAACTGTTGTATGTGAAGGATTTACCTATTTTGTAAGATACTTGTTAATATATTCTTATCCTTTCTAAAATATATTAATTACCATAAATTGTTCAAATGCACGTTGTTATATTTCAAGTTGCTTTTTGATTATTTTATTTTGTATTTAGATATTTGCTATTTTGTAATTTTTATTATTTTCCATTCAAGCTAGTGGCAAATGATCCTATTACCACAATCACGAGTACTGGGAATTTTAGTATGAAATTTATGTTCTTTTTCCTACAAAGTACTTGGGAACTTTAGCCACATAAATCTACCTCATACAATAGCCCTATGCAAAAACTGGGATTTGAACAGAACATTTTGTACCTAAAATAGATCCACAGCTAAGAAATGCTGCAAAGTTCACATCACCCCCTCTGAATCACTTCTAAATTCATATCGGATTATACAATTCTAAAATGCAAAAATAAAAATTCCATACTTCTCACCTAGCATGAATACTCAGCTGAGACTGCTTGTAAAAGAGAAAGCAGGGTTAGAAGGTCAACTATAATACATAAACATTGGGGAAAATAAATAAATAAAGCAGGCATCTGGACTTTCTAAAGTAGTTCGTTAAAACAGTAGAAGGTAAAAGAATGAAAGAAATTTCATGAGATATATGTGCTTAGTTTTCACACTTTACTGCCATTTGATATAATTTCAATGCCACAAATTAATTTCATGAGATCAAATTGAGTTGGTAGTGACCAGGAGAAGAAAATGACATTGATGAATAGTTCCCACATTACATGTAAATAATTAAGAAAGACCTTGACCTGAGGACAGATAGAACTTCACATAAAAATTTATACAAACAGGATCATAACTTAAAAGACACCTTTAATATACATTCATCATGGGTAATTTTTATAGATAGGAACATCACAGTTATGAATAATGTCATGGAAGTGATTTCTTAAAATACATTCCATCTTTTATCATGATAACCCCTGTAGGCAAAAAATAGCCACTGAGAAACTGTTTCCTAAAAGTATGTGTCCAGATACAATACTCACTGACCAGAGACATAAGTTTACCAAAAACTGGAAGTACTAGACAATCATGCTGTTGTCCCTAAGAAAGGTTCTTTATCCACTGTGCAGAAAACCAATTCAAAGTCAATACTTGGTTTATTCCAGTTCTGCACAGAAAAGGGTGCTGGGCCATAGTTCACATAAGGTAGCACACCCCCAGGAACCACAGAGGGTCTTATATACAAAATGGTAACTAATTAAAAAACACACTGCAATGCCTGATTGGTTACCTATGACTTTGTTACAGAAGCTCATTTGTGCCTGTCTTGATTCCTATCCAGCTCATTATACTAAAGTGGTCCTACATTGACATGTGAAGTTTCTCCCTAGAGATGTATTACAATGTATTATAATCAGCTGAAGGTAACTAGAGGCTATTTCTCCATCCTATCAGCCACCACCAAGTTTTTGGTTAACTTCATGTCCATCTACCGTTCCTGTTTGAATCTGTTTTGAACAATAGCTTGACAACACAATGGCTAATACAACATTGTATTCTTAGGGACTCTCCATTCCTCTTACCATGTTTTCAAAACACACCCATAGTGGTTGCCTAACTTTTCTTAATTTTTTAACTCTCCTCAAGACCTATATGCTGGAAATTCCCTGGCATGTCATCTCACCATACAGCAATGTATGGTTTCAGATGTCCTTGATCCAAAGATTCAATTTGGATGCAAACTAGATATTTATTTTTAATGTGCCTTGATGGATTGTTCTTCGTGAATTTCTTTTCTTCATTTCTGAGCTGTTATATATTTTCTGTATCCAAATATTCATCTTCTTAATGATGTGTTATGTAGAAAAACACACCTTTTTTGCATGTTTTTGATAAGACAGAAACTTGATAATTTCATATTTATATTCATATATATAATTTTTTTTAGAAAACTTGATAATTTCATACAGTGCCATCTTCTGAATTCCTTCACCTTGTCCATGGTATTATTAACTTTTTGAGTTTTCAAATGCAAAAAAAAATTTTAGTCTGTTTCATTTTTTCCTTGCTCCATGTTTCTGATCACATTTTCCATCTCTTTTTTAAAAAATATTTTCTGGATCAATAGTATCCATGTTCATATGTGATGATTAGAACTATATAGACACAATGTGGGTATGCTATGTAGTATACTGGAAGTTCTTTAATAAAGTTTTCTGGGCTCCTCCCCTTCCTCTTTTCCCACTTCGCTATTAAATCCCTTTTCCAGAGAATTTATGAATACAACAAACAGTGAAAGCTCCAACAATGGATCTTAAGAGTACTTTCAATCTCCTTGCATCTCTTTCACATCTCACCACCTAAGTTGGTTTTTTCTTAGTTATCCAATTGTCAACCCAGAAGGAGACAGTCTCTCTTGTCTCCTTACAGCTTAATTTCCTTAAGTCTCTGGAGAGTTAAAAGATTATTTTAAAACCAGATCTACTGAATTCCTCCCCTTTAATTTCTTACCTCAAATAATGCTGTTAAGATTCATTAATAAAACCTTTCTTTTAAAAAAAAAAAAAAAAGTGTGTTTTCAATTATGTAATTTCTCTGTGTGTTTTCAATTCTCTCTGTTTTCTGCTGTAATTTATTTTCTAGCTTACATTTTTTTCCAGTGTGAAAGCAGATCTTATACAGAAACAGAAGTGTCTTTTTCTTTTTTTTTAAGCATTTTACATTTCTTATGTTTGCCAACAATATACCACTATATCAAGTTATACCATAATGATAACTTTGGAAAATTCTTATTTCATTTTCTTTAGAACTGTTGAGAGAAAACCCATCTGATCCTGCAGTTTATCATCCATTTTATCAGTTTACACTTAAGACTCTTCTACTGCAACTTCAGTCTGAAACAATTCCTTAAATTCAACCCCTGTGAAGATGATTTTCTGTGTGGGAACCTCTCTTTAGCTATTTTCTAGCAAATGATGGCACAGGGGATTAATTTAGCTTTTTCGCTATGGCCTTATTTTGGTGTTTCTTTATACCTCAGCTGGGAATCAGCAGTATAAACTGGAAAAATTCCTGTATTTGTTGGTTTTGAGAAACTTTTTAGTATTTGCTAATGTTAGCAAGTTCAACCTCAAAATAATTTTTGGTCTGCCCTATTATGGCTTTATGTTTAACTAGAGAGTTATTTCCAATTTTCTTATTTGGACAAGTCTTTCAATTTCTTCTTAAGCATGCCTTTTACTTCTAAGCCTCTGTGGTTAATGCTAGAATTCTGTTTATCACTTTGATTTTATGTGGTTCTTTCAGAAGCTTTTCTTCTGATAAGCAATACATGTTTCCTTGACACTGCCACTGTGATGTTTGAAAAAGTCTTTGTACCACCTATAAGAATTTCATTCTTTCCCACACTCTTATTAAGTCCCTTTTAACCAATAACCTATTTATACTAATGTTAGAGAAACATTTTATAAGCACTATGTTTGGGTTATTCCAACCATTTACCATAGGCTAATACTATATTCATTCCACTTATATCTGGGAATTCAGTCCTAGCATTTCAATTTGTTAGGATTCTGTAGTTCTCCTTCTGTTATTGAGCTCTGCTTTCCCCGAGGTATAACATATCTCTGTCATCAATATGACTCATTTTATAATTTGATCAAAAGGTTCAAAATGCTCAGTTATATAATAAGGAATTACAATGGATAGACCTCAGGATTAGAACTGATCTGGAATTTTGAAGTATGAGTTCTGGTATAAACACCTTTTTTTTTTTTTTTTTTTTTTACATTCAATTAATTCACTAGCATGTTTAATGAACAGTTTATTGAATGAAAGTTCTCAGTTTCTAAACTTCTGACTAGATCTAGGTGAAAAAAATAACATTAGTTCACAATGATCAAGACAAGTACATAAAACTGCCTGTGCTAAGCATTGCTCTATCTGACAAATCTCACTACATCTACTTCAGACCCAAGTCATACACTCTTGTGTCTTGTAAATCACATATATATCTTTATTTTACCTTTTTGCCGTTCTACTGCACCTCGCTATACAACAGGGAAAAAAAGAAATTTCAGAAGATGGTAGTACTTGAAAATAGGTTCTTGTTTTGGCTTTCCAGGATTTGATTCCCAGCTATGCTACTGACTCCCTGTGTAATTTCCCTTTGTCTCTCGCTTTAGAGGTCTTTGAATTAAACCCTATATATATATGAGGTAGAGACAGTAGGAAACTGCCTAGATTGTTATAGCAAATGATAAATAGTACAAGTTATGTGAGCTGTCACCTGAACACTCTAAATTACTGGGGAGGTTTTTTGGAGGTTGCCTTAATAGCCTTTACTTACCATGGTAAAGGAAGGTGGTAGTGATATCTACTTAGGCAAAATTAAGTTCTGTTCTGTTGCTTGTATATGACTCATATAGCTGTTAATAATATTCATCCTCATTTTTGCATTTGATCTATTTTACACAATATTCTAATATTTTGATGTACATTAAGAAAAATCTTTCTGTAATTTATTCCTCCCAGAAAAAAACCATAATCATGCTTAATCATTGACTTAAATTTTCTCTGGATGTTTTAAGCAACTGCAAAATAAGTGTAAAATGTTCCTAATTCAAAATTAACTCTATTTCATTCACTTGGTACTAAGGGCACCACCAACTTTTTTTCTTGACTAGAAACTGAGAAAGGCAAATGGAAATGGTATTGACAGATCTTGGAAGATTTCATGAGACAGTGTTGCTGAACGGTACAAAGATATCATGAATAGAACCAGGAAAGCTCCAGATTGTCTGGATACTGAAATGAGGTTTTTGAAAAGACACATAGTTAGTTAATGTAAATCATGAGCTCTGATCACTGATTCTGCTGTGAGTGATCCTGGCAGTTTGATGCTATTTAAAAGGTAATCTTTAACACAGACACAGAAAAGGATCTAGATTGTTTTTTACATATTTCTTTAGCATAGTTTGCAATGTGGTTGCATTTATAAGCTCTGCCTAAAATAGTTTTCACTATAATAAATCAAAACATATGTATAGGGTAGCATGAGATTCATTTCATATAATTATATGACATTAATATGACATAATTAATTTTTTACATTAAATCTAAGTTGGAAAATTGTGTAAATATGGTTCCGTATACTTATCCATTCAGGAAAATTCTTGAGCATATGCTTAACCATAAATATACAATACAATCCTCCACATCATTAGGAAGTGAATATATGCCATATGCTTTCCTGAAGAGTTGAATTTCCACGACTCAATAAAATTTTACTCAAGATAAATAAGCATCTAATTTATAATTGGTGATTTTTTAAAAAGTCAATGTTGACAAGTGAAGAAGTGAATATCCCCTGAAAGTATAATATTTATTTTAAAAATGCATTGTTAGGGAAAGAATATTATCCATCTTTTATGGAATGTTCAAAATCCTGTGATATTTAAATTCCTCTTAAAGCCTGTTAATCCAAATATATCAGTTAAAGAAATTTAAGTTTTGCTCATTTTAAACCAAGAAATGAAATACTTAATCCTTCTCTAATGTATCTATAGTCATCAGTGCCCTTCTGTACAGTTAGGGTTATTTTGCAAGGGAGATTTGGGCACCAGATGAGAATATATTTTAAAGCCTCAGGGTGAGGAGGAGGCTCGTTGTGTGTCTATCTGTGCAGACCCTCCTGGCCAGCCCCTGGTGGGTTTCTGCATGGGAAGGGACTGAAGGCTGCCTTCAAACTGGGCTCTCACCTGAAGGCAATCACAGATCTTGTTAAAGGTTTGGAAAATGTTCGGCACCTTTCATTAAGGCTAAACGGATGAAGCAATTAGACTCCTTTGTGGAGTAAGATAGCTGGAAATAGGCTTGGAAATTGTGAGTGGGGAAACCAGCTACTGTTTTTCTTCCTGCCTTAGGAGTTGAGGAGCCTCTTGTGTACACTCTTTGTACGTAATCAGCACCAAGAAAAATGCCCAGCTTGTATTATCACTTTCTCTTCTCATGAACAAGCTGGCAAGATCCCAGCCAAGGTCAGAAACATCAGTAGACTAATACTGTATCTTCTGAAAAGGCATACTGAGCTCTGCTTCTTCAGTTTCCAAATTACAGTTCAACAAATTAAACTGAGATTTTGATGATTCATGTTTATGTTCTGAAGTACAGTAATGCAGAAAGAAAAGCTGGCTCCTTGGAGAGAGAAATCAGCTTCAATAGTAAGAAACATATTCTCCATCTACTATTTAGCAGTTATGATGTAAAACACAATAAATTGAGGAGAGGGGAATGAGTACTTGAGAGGCTATAGTCATCTAAGATAAATTTTGTTTGCTACCACTACTGGTGTAAAGTGTTCCTGGCATCAGTATCTCCCTTTCAGCTATATTGGTATTATGAAATTGATACAGCTAAAACCTAATAGAAAAAAAAAAAAAAAAATCTCTTTGCCTGAGAATTTTCATGCCAGAAATTTCTTGTTCTTCAATTCAGAGGAAGAATCCAGTTTTTGCATACTGAAGGTGCACAAAATTGTCATCTACAGTACATCAGGTGCAAATTGTAGATGAGTTCTCACCAAAAACCCACCTATACTGCACTCTAAAATGCTAGCGTAGATGCACTCAGAATGGCTGAACTTCTTCCTCTCTGATGTCTGCAATCTCATGCAAATCCCAATGGTTTCCTGTGAGCAGAGATCCTCTATCCCATATGTTATTTTGATCAATGAAGAAACTAATGCATGAAATACCTCAACATATTGTATTACTAAGTGTTTAAAAGATATACTGACTGCAAAGCTCAGCGTTACTCTATATCTCCCTGATATCCCATGAGACAAAAACATAAGAATAAAAATGTGCACTACATATTAGGAATTATTTTCTGACAGCATAGGAAGCTGGTGTTAAACTTGTATTCTCTTATATTTTAATGCTTTATGTATCCAATAGGTATTTCAGCATAAATGCTTTATAACACAGAAACCCTGCAAAGAATAAGCTATGGCAATGCTAGTATTGTCATAATAAATGGGATTTCAAGGCAGAAACAGTAAATCCCTCTATCTAAACAGGCACCAAGACACAGCAGTGATTCTTTTTTATTTCAGATTGAAACACTACATCTATTTTTTATAATTTCAGAGAATGCAGTACCAAACAATGTCATGTGAAAGACACACCTGAATTCTGAGAATAGTTCATGTGAAAAAATCCATCAATGTCACACCTGTCAAACTGTTGACTTGATTTGTTGGTTTGAATTTGATACAGATCACAGTGCGAGTAAAGAGAGACCAACTCCAGCAACAAATAAATAGAAGAGGAATTAAGGCTTAAAAAAAGAAAGTTTTAAAAGACACCTTGAAAATGTGATCCCAGTTGAGTGTCTAAGGTGCAGTCTACTGAGTGGCTGGAGAAGCAGGAGAGGAGGACTTTTTAAAAAAGTTTAGGAGGTCCAGCTGCACCTGGAGATATTATCCAATTTTTGAAATTTTTCACTGCAAGCTGGCAGGAAATCTTACTTCAGAAAGACAGTAAGAAAATGTCAGCTTGTAAGGAAACCACTACGTGTCTCCCATCCCAGCTCCAAGAAAACAAAAATCTTCACCTCTGGAAATTTAATTCAACTGTGCTGATGGCATAAAAACATTTTGTAGCCGTTCTGTTAATATCCTTGCTAAAAGTCCCCTAAAATGTTAAAAACTGGTCAATATTTAAGAACTTCACAGTAGCAGCAATAAGAGCATCACCTCTCATTAAGGTTACTTTGATTTTTCAGATTCTGCTTTCTGCAATATCTGGGAAGCTAGTATTGCAGTGGGATGGCAGGCTTTTCTTTTTTGGACTGAATTACGTTTTATGTTAACATCAAAATGTTTCTACAGCAATCAGTTTTTATCTTTTCTCCTAAAACAACACAGATCTGGAGGGTAGGATGTCTGAAACAAAGAAACTAAACAATGCGGAGGACAGTCTTCACCAAGGACTCAACGGATGAACATGGACAAGAAGGGACTATTCTGCAACTTAATATGAGATCATACTTAACACCAGAATACAGGATTTATCTTTCAATAAATGGAAGATAGCATGCTTTTAGAAAGCAGGAATCACATGTAACCAACTTGGCTTTTTACCACAATTTGACTTTTTATGAACATCTTTCATAGTTATTTTCACTGTTCCAGACAGCAAAAAATTACTTTTTGCAGAATAAGTTTATTAACCCAATTTTCTTATGCTATTTTGTACATGAACTCTGATCCAAATCAATACATATATAAATTCTTTCAGTGTTTGCAAGAATATAAACAACTGGCTGATAAATAAGTCAGTCATGTGATGCCAAAAAAATGGAGTTAATGGAAGACAGGAAATATTAAGATTTATAACTTGGAAATAATACCTTTTATATTATTATTTGCTCTCTCAATGTACAATACCCTTGAAATCAGAAATATCGATTGCAATTTGCAAGTGAGATTGAAAGATGGATTTCTTTCTAATTTGTTCAGAGCTATTATGGGTGCAAACTACAGCAGTAAAATCCATAATAGACATCCTAGAATGATATGACCTCTCCAACCAGGACACTGTACCTGAATGAAGTGAGCAGAGTTGGTCAGGATATGGTGACAGATTCCTACAACAGCTCAATGACCATCATAAATGTCAGATGGTAGGTGGAGGATTGTCAATCCCAGCCAACAAGCCAGATCCACCTACCATTGCTATGAGCCGGGCCCTAAGGCCACAAATTCAGAATTAGATGTTCCTCAGTCCTATCCCACCAACTCAGTCCCATGCAACCAGCACCCCACCCTGTGCAGCTAGGAGAAAACAGCATGGCCCATGGTGGTAGGTGAAGATGGTTTGGAGGCATTACCTGGACATGCTTCCAAGCTGAAGAATGAACAGCACTCATTTTCCAAAGGTTCTTGCTATAGATCGAAAGGAAGCCTAAACTACATGCACAAGACAATGCAGTTACTTTGTATCAGCAGAGCTCTAAAACCTTGCATGTGTTAGTTGGTGCTGCCAATTCTTTTATTCAGCCAAGAAGCTGTCCTTGTCAAAACAAGGGGGGTAATGTAAGAGTTGTCATGAACTCTGATCCTGGGAAGTATCAGGATCTGTTTAGTGCCCTTAGCTCTCACCAGAAGCTAAAAGATCTGAGTGATCTGTCCTAGTTTTGTCCTGCTCTGGCAGGGCAGTTGGAATCTATGATCTTCGGAAGTCCCTTCCATTCTGTGATTCTGTCTGTGACCATTACCATTTTTCAAGAATATACTGCAGGACCTCCTGTCTTTCACAGTACAAAGAATTACAGGAAGGCAAAAATGCATTTTCTGTCCAAAAATGGGGCAAGAAGCTTCTGCTCATAGTAAGTTTTGAGTTCGACTTTGATTTTCTGAGCCTCTGAAGCATTGAAGAATGAATTAATCAGGATAATGCTGCTACAAGGGCACTCAGCTTTTTGCTTAAAACTCTCCCTACTGAAGTTCCAGGATTTGATATGTGAGTGGAGTAGCAGGTTGTGTGTCTGGGCTAGTAACACTAGTTACTCAAGTGTAACTAGCTACAGATAATCCATAAATAAACCCATCTGGATACTGCAAGGTGATAGAAGAATGCACAATATGCAGTAGCCTATTAGTGCCACAAACCAAGAGGGACAGGTGGTGGGCAGAGCATTAAAAGGCCTCTGTGTTCTTTCTTCTCCCAGGCCTGTCAATACTTGAATTTATCTTTGGACAAACCTGAATCTCCTTGAAGTTTCTTCGACCTTTGTGAGGCTGCTCACAAGCCACAGGATAACAGTTCAAATCATGACTTCTTTCTTTTTTTTCTTTCTGTCTTCTCTAAATGAATCCTCCTCACAAAACTTGGACCAACCCCAAACTATGTGTGACTGGAGCTACAGGTACTGTCTGCTTTGTTTTCCTTGGCAAATATTATATAGATCCAGAGCAAACAAAAAGACAAAAGCAACTGGGGGAAAAAAAAAATAAAGCCACTTAATCAAAAATGAAAGTACTCCTTTGCACTGTCTAGAATAGAAAAGAAAGATGAGTTAGGGGTTGATAGAAAAGAGTGAACAGAGACAAAAAAGTTGCTTTCCAGCTCTTCCATGCAGTCCACAGATTGAGATGCAAACAGTGCTATGTGACCCAGCTTTTCAGTCCCAGTTAGTACTCATACCAGATTATAGTTTGCAAACACAACACAAACTTAGAAACTATGTGGGAAATAAGGTTGCTACTTACACCCAGAAGAAATCACAAGCTTCTCGCTGATAGCTCAAGAGCAGAAATAGAAGCAAAATTTCCTATGAATTTGTCATTCGGCTCCAGTTAGCAATATGACAGCATGTTAGTAATGGCTGCTTTGCTCATTTCTGCCAAGGGAATTCCACAATCTGTTCTACATGGGCCTCAGATTCCTCCAGGTTAATCTAACGCATGATCTCCAGCCTGAAAAACTTAAATACTCACAGCTCTTCTCCCTAAGAAACAAACATATAATCAAATCTCATGCTTCAGGGAATAAGCTGATGGCTGCAGGCTCTGCAAGGAATACTTCCCCTATTTTATGGCTTTGCACAAATTGTGGAGTTTGCCTTTCCTCTGAAGCATGAGGCATTAGCTGCTGCTGGATGCAGAGCTTAATAAAGCAATGTTCAGAACTAGCAGAGACCGGTTTGGGGTTTTTTTTTATGTTTTTGTCAGCAGCACTCCATTTGGTTTTTTTCCTCTAAATTCTGAGGCAAGGGAGAGCTATTAATTGGCATCTCTGTTTGTGAAGATATGTCTGAAAGCAGATACACAAAAAAAAGGCATTACCTGTAAAGGAAGCATGATTGATTATCTGGGGATCATACCCATACTTGGTATCTCCTTCAGGATCAGAAGGTCTGATGTGTGTAAGTAGAAACACAGCTTTGATGAATGTTTCTCAAATAAGCAGATCTCTTGGAGGATTTGCTACAGCTCTCCAGTATTATTTTATGGGCAAGCCACCAGGCTGTCCTTATAGCACAGAAAGTAATGCAGTTGCTGTTTGGTTTGCAGACATCTGACAAAGTACTGCAAGTTAATGCAAAAGACTTGTCCATGGGAATGGGAATACAGTTGTAAAAATACCTGTGACACAGGTGGACTCCCCTCACTGAGGCGGCCAGCTCTCTTTGTCTCACCACTGGTGCTCAGAAGATAGCAATTATGACTCATTTTCACAAAATTAGGTTTCATTCCACCATTACAGCTTTCCTATAAATTCTGCAGGTTGTCAGGACAAAATGTGGAGCCCAGGAAAGGCATTGCAGCTAAATTACCTTAAGCAAGGGAAAAGCCTTGAATATTTTACAGGACTGAGTAGCCCTGCTTATTGTGTTAGTCATCAACAAGCACAATGCAATCTCACATCTGGGTTCTCAGCTTCTAAATATGCTGAAACTGCCAAGGCAACAGATGAAATTTTTCCATCAATAGCCAATTGAGCAGACACTTATTCTATGATCAGTTTTGGACCAAGAAGTAGTATATATGGCCTTGTCACAGGTAAAGTTTGCAATCAGAAATAAACAGCCTCCATTTTATGCTGATCTTCTTAAACAAGGAAGGTCATTTATGGTGATAGCAACAACAGAAGAGTAGATAAAAAATTATTTTTAATGAAACTGGAGATTCATTTAATAGTTGATTAAAGTGGGGGGAAGCATTTCTAGAAAGCCAGGTTTGTTAAAAGGCTACAGCTGAGAAAATTAAAACGTTCCCTTCAGCTGCCTTTAAATTATTTCTCCTTCTGAATTTTTAGTGTTTGGTGCAGTTAACTAATCTTCTAGCTCCCTTTTGGTTATCATCTTTGGAAGTGGAGCTAGGAGCGAAATACCTCCTGGAAACTACAGTGAGCCACTCAAATTATTATTTAATAATCTTTATTCCCTCTAGGTGATTACTGGAGAACCTCCAAAACTGTGACATTTCATGGCAACATAGAACATCTCTGCAACAGCCAGAACATCAATCAGGGACCTTGGCTCAGAGAGTGTTTCATCAGAAAGTGATTACCTTACATTTCCTCTGTCTAGTTCTTTTATGCATCTGATGCCTCTCATCCCAGTCTTGATGCTGGAAGTTGTACAGGACAGGTGAGGTCCCCATTGTAGATGGGAGCGATGCCAGTCACAGAGCAGCTCTGACCCCTGGGTCAGTACACAGGGGAGATATAACCATAACAATGAGAAACAATGGAGTAAATTGTCAAAAAACACAGATGAAAGAAAAATGTAGTGGACAATTCAAAGTGCTTAATCAGTGCAGCATAAGAGTAAGAAAATGTATAAGAATAGAAAAGTATGGTTTTTAATCTCCCAGCTAATAGCTAGGTGGAATTAAGACAGCAGCACACAGAGGATGAAATACAAATACAGTAGTAGGAACCAGGATGTGAAAAACAAACCCAAATGATTTATGACTCTGATTCCCAAGTGATAAGAATGAACATAATAAAAACAGAATAGTAAAACTAGTTAGACAGAAGAACAAATCACCTTGATAACAATTTGTAAAATAAATAACTTTTCAATAAAAATTGGAACTGGAAAGAAAGTGCATTTTCACACATAGCTCAGAGATCACATAAATGCCAAGTGATGTGACAGTTGCTGAAATAAATGCTCTTTTTATGAACAGCAGAGTAGTAAAGCAAGCAAAATAGATGCATAAAATGGGTAAATTTCCAGTGTATTTGTTATTGCTGCCTCTGAGCTGCAGTAAATTACAAACTAATTTTTACCTTTTTCTGTGTTCATGAATACATTTTTGTGACTGTTTTTCCACCCCCTTCCTTCACAACTCCATTTTTTAGAGATTTATATTCTTCTTTAAAGTCTATAAATAAGAAGTAGCCAGGTCTTCTCTATACGAGGGAAGAGGGATGAAAAATCAGAAGAAATTATTTATTATGGATATCTGAACTTTCTTTGCATAAATTCTGTTATCTGTGAGCACATCACTTCCATAAAACTTGTTTTTGTCTGGATATTTTTCTCCTTACAAATGAAATCTCAAATAAGTTTTCTTCCAAAAATCATGGACCTATACACCCTGTGGTTTTCTCCTTTATATTTCTTTTCTTGTTTATAATACAAAATCACAGTATATTCTCTTTATTTACTGCTCACTATACCCATAAATAAAGGATGTAAGATTATCAAGACACAGTGGACTGGAGTCAAAAAGATGAAAGATTTATTTGAAATACAAGTTGACCATTCCCAGTTGAAAGGAGGAAACTAGTCAGTCACTCCCTCCAGAAGCGAATAAAGTAAGCAGCACAGAGAAAATGTTCCTCTCTGACTCACTGTGTGTCGTCATCCCCCCCACTCACCCCCAAAAAAGCCAACAAGTCCTCTATATTGTTGCAAAATATTATCCTGCTTTGCATCCATGTGGTGATCATTTTTGGACTAACATAAATGAGCATTCAGAGAGTAGGGCAAACAGAAACATTCACCAGAGCTTTTTAGTACATTTATGAGATCATATGTGCAAATACAAGAGGGTTAATTACTCTGTTTGTATGTAAGCTATTCCTTAATATAGCAACTGAAGAACATAAAGGTGATAGCTAATCCCTGAAACCACATAGGTATAACCCAAAAACTCATGCCAATATCTACTCTTGTTTTCAAGTCAAGGTGAGGGACCTGAAATCTCTTCCTGAATCCCCATTAATGCAAAAGAGCAGACATACATTTAGCCACTCATCTGCATCTGTTTCCCAGAAAAGATTCCTGGTGCAGATGCCTTCAATTCTCATGACTTCTGTGGCTTTGCAGAGACAGACATATTATTGAAACTGGACGGATCTTTTTAAATTGAATTTCTCAATCACACTATTCAAGATTTACCTGGAACAGATTAATCCACTATAACTCAAGCCCTATTTAATCTAGCTGGCTGATTAATGTGTAGTTCCATCAATTTGCACATGAAATTCAAAACAAGCATTCCAGATTATTCACTAAATGAAAATAAACCCAGCAAAAGAGAAAAACATCCTGCTAACTTTCCTTAAAAATCTCACCTTGGCACAAAATTAATCAAGTAAAATAAGAAAAGTGTCAAACCTTAAGGACTAGTTTTTGTCACTCCCCAATTCCCAGTCTTTCCTTTCCTTTATTGGTCATTAAACCTGTTAAATATACATCCTGTCTACCCATGGGACTGTTAGAGTCAAAAAGGAAAATAGCAAAGTATTTTTTATGGAATTTTAATGGAAGAGTGACTAGGAACTCTTTAATGGGTTCTGCAGTGGACACATGGTGTCCAAAGGCAACCCAGTATTGATGGTCAGTGGAGAACATCTGCTTATTTGCTTTTTCCTTTTGCAGGCTGGAGAGTAGAAACATAGCTGAGATTTGATATTAGAGTCACATGTGGTAACAGTTTTCAACTATTGTTGATTCAGGCTGACACACATGTCCATACCCTACTAAGCACAAACTCTGGTCTCTGTTACCCACACCATCAAGCAGCTTGAGCTTTTTCTCACTTGCTTGCTCCTCCAGCCTTCATTCAAGTTTGTTATAAATTATCAGTTGTATAACTGAAAATAAGAAAAGTCATGCAAGAAACTGAGGGCTTTACCTGCGTGTCATTTGGACAAGGCCTCTGCACAGGATGTCAGGATGTCAAGGTTTGGAAGGGACCTTGGAGATCTTTGAGTCCAACCCCCCTGCCAGAGCAGGATCTAGCACAGGTCACACAGGAACACATCCAGGCGTGTTTTGAAAATCTCCAGAGAAGGAGACTCCACAACCTCTCTGGGGAGCCCGTTCAAGTGCTCTGTGACCCTTACAGTAAAGAAATTCCTCCTTACACTTCACAAGTATGTTTCTGTCTTTCTAGGAAATAAAAAGCATTACTGAGTAAAATTATTGGCAAGGAGACAAGAACAAGGTTTTTGGTTGTTGTGTGACTCCAAAAAAGTTATGTTTTGGTTTTTTCCTGACAGCTTGCTATCAATCCTGCATGAGTCATAAAATCTTTTCATCAATATGACTGTCAATCACCAGATAAGCTAGACTCAGGAATCTACAGATCCAGTAAAGATTCCTAGCAGTATTAAGTTTCAAGCACCATTAAAATCTATTTTTTTAAAAAAGCCTTCTTCCCCCTGCCCTCCGACTAGATAATTGTTGCCTTCTGTATTTTGTGAAGAAAATGTATGAGAAATTACCTTCAAACTCCTTGCTTTTAATGACTTTTTTACATTTTAGAGAGATTGAATATCTATAAATTACCTATCTTTGGTCACATCACGCGGTTCATGCCTACTCTCTCAAATCCTGAAACTATATAGCAAAGCAACTACTTGATGGGTAGCTTTGTAAAATTCATGATCTGAGATCTACTAATAATGTCTCTCAGGTCATCATTATCAAGATTTACAAGCATCATCAGGTCTTAGAGGTAACTCCACCAGTAAAAAATACATTTATTTTAGGTTATATTTGTATGTAACATCTGCACTCACACTGAAATTCCTGGGCATTAGACAATGAAAATACTGGCATAATTGTGAAATTCACAGGCTCTGTCTCCATTATCTATTTTAACCATATTTAAAATAATTAAATGTCTTAGATATTTCATCTACAATGAAAGAGGAGAAAAGAAACTTGCCAAGTAACACATTTTACCTCAAGGATGCATAATGAAACTCCAGATTATCTAACATTCATGGATCTATCATTTCAGGAAAATACTCAAAATATAGTTCTTAAAAAGTTTCAAACTTTATTAATTCACTATTGAGTGACAGTAGATGAACAGAATACAAGAGCTCTTTATGGCAATTGCAAGAGATCATTTGTGAATAACATATATTGTTCAGCAATTGGATGGTCTTTAGGAGAGAAGGCATCTTCAGACATAATTTTATCTTGTACTGTGAAGCCTTTAAAACCTAAAGTTTAAAATTGAATAAAAATGCCAAGATAGAGCAATTTCAGTACTTCTAGAATAATCTTTTCAAAACCATGTTCTATTTGGTGCGATGCTGCCTAATTTCAAAAAAGAAAGAGGAAAAGGATTAAGTGAGAAAAGAATGTGGGTGAAGTGAAGAAAAATAATTTTATTCAATTTGCAGAACCTGATTCAATTAAAATAGTAAATTAGATCATGCCATCTCAGTGTGGTTCCTTATTAGGTGGAACTGCAGTCACTGTGAACACTATAAAAGGCAGCAGAGAAAGACTATCCATAAGTAACCATAAAGAAAGACTGCTAGCCATTAGACAGACATTGCAAAATACACAATTCCTATGCATTACACGTGATCAGACACCACTCCCTTTTTATTTTCATCCATTAGAGACTAGAGACCAAATGCAAATTAGATTTTGTTTTACACTTTTGAAATCATGCTGTCCTGTAAACTCCAAAAGTAAATTAGTTAAGTAGTATACTTCAGAACTGGTTTGGAACCCAAGCCCAGATCTAAACAGAACTTTGTTCACACTGATTCAGTGCAGCATACTCTGTGCTGGGATGAAGGCTGCCCAGGACAACCAGTTTGTCCAGGGAACAAACATTATTTTGTTTCCTGATCATTCCTTTTGTATACATGCAAGTGTCTATCACAAAAGAATGCAAAGGATGACAAACTAAAGAAAAATAAATGAGCTTTACTCAGACTTTACATTTTTTTACTTAATTATAAATTTAGTACAAACTTATGAAGTAATTTCCCCTTGTTTTACTTTAGAAATTCAGATTGGAATTTTAAAGTCTAAAGAATAGGGAAAATGAGATTGCAAGAATCAAGAGAAAGAGAAATTAGACCTTTCTTTAGCTGAACAGTCACCTTTGTTGTTTTGCCTTGACTTTATCAACAACTAATTATATCCAAATACAGCTTTTTGAAAAAATATTTAAGAGCTAATACCTTATACTAGGAGACACAAGAAATCATAAAATACATTCTGTAGGGCCTCCATCAGCATTACAACAAAGGTGCATAATACAATAATCGACATACCTTTATTTGCAGAAATAAATGTGGTGGTTTTCCTTTAACAGATAAAGCAGTAGGAGAAGAAACTAAAATCTTAAAGAAGTATCATACAAATCTTAAGTAAATGAGATTGCCTGAAAATAACAGTCAGGTTTTCATTTTGTAAGACAACTACTAAGACAACGAAAAATCTTAACCAGAATTATTTTGGTGACATTGGCTCTGATAAGATTTTTGTGCAACAGATGTGGCTATTTATTGATGGTGGAAGGAAGGAGGACAATTGTTACATGTGCTCTTCAAAGAAAACATGACAGTCTAATTTAGGAACAGTTAAGAAAAACAGCTGACAGCTATTGATAGATACTAAAAGAGAAACTAAATTAGACACTCTGAGGAGTAGAAGATATGGACCAAGATGCTAACAAATTGCTTCAGGAAAACCTTGATTCGGCTTAGGTCAATTTTCAAATATGGGTAACAAGAGTAGTCAGGTAAGCAAGCAGTGTGCAGAATTTCTGAAAGATAAAGTTTGACCACTGGTAGACCTTTGGTTTAGCTTGTCCTGGGGATGCAGATATAACAGTATGAGAGATTCCTTACTTATTCATAAACATGTGGCCATACTCATTTGAAAGTGGACAGAATATAATGCAAAAGAAATCAGTAGATGGCTGCAGGTACAAGAGAGTAACTATGTCACAAAATTGCATGCAGTGGTTTGCATGGCCTTGGTGAGAAAATGAGGAAAGACAGCATCATCAAGGAGCTGGTGGAGGAAATTCAGAGATCTGAGTGACTTTTGCTCTGAAGTCAGCAAATGGAATTTTGTAATTCATAGACATCAATAATTGAGCATAAGGCCTTATCCTTCACTTTGTGCACCCAATTCCTAAATAAATCGTTGGGCAAAACAGGTGCTTAACAATATTAAACTCTTTGCACCTGGCTAGGTTAGCCAGAATAAGAGCATAAGGTCCTTTTTATTTAAAAATTTGAATGACTTTCTAAAAGGGCCAGAAATCAATTGAATCTCTTCACACTTCAGAAGCTTCATCTACAATGCAATAGGGTTTGGTTTGCTTTTATATTACACTGTGGAAAAAAGCTGCTAGGAATGCCAGTGGTGGATCATGATTAGTTTCAGAGGCAGCTGATTACAACTCAAGAGGCCATATGAACAAGCAGGATTTTTAGCAAGGCATTTCTTCTTGTCTAGATGTTCTTTTCTGGTGCAAGTTTTTCTTTAAGAATCAAAGTCTCTGCCTACCTAGGCTACATGGAGTAGGTCATGCTGTAGTTCACTTTAAAGCTGCATAATATGTATGGTATATTATTAAGTATTTTTCTATCACCCTTACCATCATCCTTGAAAGTATAAAAATGCAAAAATAAGACATTTCAAGGACAGGTTGCTTTTAAAAATGTCCAGTATTGTCCAACCATCATAGTGGGTTGTCAAGTCCTTTAATACAGAAATAGCAAGTGATGAAAATTACAGAAGAAATTGCCTGTTTCTTCAATTAGAAGAGGTTGTGTCAGAATTACTTACTGGAAATGGAATGTTAGTAATGCGTGTGGGTGAAAACAAATGACAAGAAGTTCTGCTGCTTTTCTTCTTTTCTTTCCTCTTTTCCTTTTCTTTTCCTTTTTTTATCTTTTCTTTTCTTTCTTTCCTTTTCTTTTCTTTTCTTTTCTTTTCTTTTCTTTTCTTTTCTTTTCTTTTCTTTTCTTTCCTTTCCTTTCCTTTCCTTTCCTTTTCTCTTTTCTTTTTTCTTTTTCTTTTCTGCTTCACAAAGAAAAAACTTTCTACTTTGTATCATCCTCAAAGAACTTTTATAGTTTTGTATCATTTCCTTTTAAAAACACAATTTCATAGAAGAGAAAGTAGTTCTCAAAATTGAACTGTTTCAATATGAAAAGTTGAATTGTTTAATTTAGAAAACATGTAATCAAAACATTTTTCACCTTTATTTTCAAACTTCTTATCTACTTCATTCATTTTAAGGTTATCCATTCACCAACTTTGCCCAAATGAAAATGTGTCAAAATTTTTTTGTTCCTTCATTAAGGTGCACTTTTAATAAATTTACTGTCTGCAAAAGCAATTAATCTACCCCTAGCAATTTTTTGTCTTCTCTCATAAATAAATAAAAATATTGTCTTCTGTGCCTTCAAGTCTATAAATATGTCTAGATATATATTATGCATTAGTGAAGATTAGTTTGTCAATTTTTCTATTCTAAATTAAACCCAAAAATTTCTGATGCAGATCTTAATGGCAACTAACAACTTACACTTTAAGGCAGAACCCCTCCCCTGTCATATATTTCACTTATGGTCTTGTTTGAGATTTTTCTATTCCTATTATCTAGTTCATAGAAACATACACTTTCAACATCCACATCAACTTCTTTTCTAAATACACGTTTACTGTGTAAGTTGATAAATTACATATATAGAACAGAACTTCTACTGTTTTGAGATATATCCAGTCAGAAGCAGTTTTCCCCAAAGTACATAAACTAGTTATAGCTGAGAAAGGTAAAATTTCCCAAGCTAGGTAATTTTTGATTTGTATGAAATCAATGATTTACTACAATGACTCATGAAGCTACACGAAAAATTATACTATATCCTATAAACATCCAATGTGCCATAAAAATACAGCAGAAACTTCTCATTAAAATTCTACATTTCTTTCTGTGATATCTTCCTGTACAAAGTGATGCATTTGTCCATTGATAAAACGTAATATGTATGTAAAGTAGAGCTAATAGTTGCATAGCATCATAACTCTCCTGCACACATTGATTACACAGCTATATAAACAAGTAAATTTATCTAGATTAAACATCAAGGTTTCACAAACCAGCAAGCTTTAGGTTGTTAAGTCATTAGTGTCTTTCTGTGACAGGATGATTTTTTAAAACAGCACACAAGTGTCAGGATATAATATAACATGTTTAGCAAATGGGGTTTTAACAATCTTTATTATTGAACAGCAAAACACTGTATGAAGTATTCTGAAAGACTCTGAAAACATGTATAAAACCAGCTGTAATTAATTAAAGTAGCATAATTCACTGAAATGTATGGTAGCTATTCAAAACCAGCATGATATGCATAAGGAGAAGTCTGGGGTTTTTTGCCAGCATATTGTTTTATAAGCTCCTTCCTCTATTTTCTTTCCCTTGCAGTAAAATCAAATTGTCCTCTCCCTCCTCCCTTCCTTGAGTTCTGTTTTCCCCAAAATAAAATCATATTCATTTATTACAGAAGAATAAGTCATCAGGAATCACCAAGCTCTTTTTGCCATTCAGCTGTTTGCAGGATGAGGCTGACTGAAGGGCCATTGGAGCCAGAGTCTTTCTGTTCATTCCACAGGGCACTGGATTAGGCCCATTCCTTGTACTGCAGATACAGTCACCTAGCAGAGATTTGTTTATGTAATTCAGCTATGACATGAGGAAGAAACTTATCTTTTAATCATTTCATTATTTAAGCACCGCATGACCTGTATAATTTTATAACCAGGGCTAAGAAATCTGTCCTTCATAAAGTAGATTACAGAAAGAAAAAAAAAAAAAGTAAATCTAAGTTTGTTGTATCTAATTTAGAGATTAGAGACATAATTATTGCAAGATAGTAAAGTGTTGTGAACTGTAGAAGAAAGGCCTCTATCAGGTACAACCTGTGTTAAGACAGAAAAACGGCCAGCGGGTCACCTGTAAAATACCAAATGAGCCAGACTGTGCAACACTAGAAAGTGCTTGTAGTCATCTACCAGCTCAGCTCATCTGCATGGTGCTATTCAGCATCAGTCCAAACTGGATATTCTTTGATGTTTGACAAGGTGCTATAGAATGATAAACCAAAAGAGACATGGTTCACAGTAGCCAGTTTCCTGGAAGTAAAAATGTTCATCGGGATGTTCTTAATGTGTTGCTTAAGTGTCACCAAAATTCATTTACCTTGATAACTATTTAAACCAATTAAAACCTTTTTCCTGCTAAGATAAATGCCATCTATATTGTCTTGTGGATTATATAGGCCTTTGGCACTACAGCCTAGTACAATCCAGTCTTTAGCATGATACTTTCGTTTGGAGATTAGTGGAACGTACATACTGTGACTGTACTCCCAAGTCCTCTGATTCTATGGCAGAGCCACAGTAGTCTCCTGTTCTCAGCTTGTCCAACCCATTTAATATTTGGTTGGCACAGTCTTCTGCCCATGTAAGGTGAGACAAAGGGTAAGGGCAAGGCAAGGCCAGGGCAGATGCAGCCATACTGGGACTGTGGGAACAGGGCAATAAATACAGCATCACAGGATGGGAACACACCCACTGCAGCAGCCTGGAAAATGAGGGGGCTATCACCTGCTTAGCTCCCTGATAACCGCAATTCTGCAAGGAGCAAAGCCAGAATATTCAAAAGACACCTTTTGAAAAAGGGCACAAGAAACAAGTAAACATCTTACATTGCGTTCAGAAATATGTACATGGTCTTTTAAACATAAACAGATTGTGGCAGAGAATTGCCTGAGCCAGATAAGCAGTTTCCCTTTCAGCAGAAATAATTCACTGTGATCCTGTATTTTGGCCAATATGTAAAGATTTAATGACAATAACAGGCACAGAAAAAACTAAAATTGCTGCTGGAAGTGTACTTGTTTGGATAGTATAGAAAAGAGCAGAACCAACCTCATAGTTTTGTTAATTAAGAAAGCAAGCATAAAGTGCATACTTTATGAAAGGCAGTACTGAAAACCATGAAAAATCTTTGAAAGCTCTTAAAGGTAAAATTATCCCAAATCCAGGAAAGGGTTATAATGGTGACACTAAACATTTATTAAACATTTATTAAACATAGCCACAGGAAAACACATAAAACACTAGGAAAGGGAAATAATACGTTATTTTTAAAACACTATACCGTAAGTGGCAAATGCTTCTCTAGAGGGGTTTAGTTTAGCCCTGAAGTCACTGAAGATAGGAGCAGTGTTTGAGTGGTGTAAGGTATTTACACTGAGCTGAAGTGGGTGGGAGCTGCCTCTTGGGAAATAACTGGCTTGTCAGAGTCTAAATTCACATGGGAAACTGTCTTATTGGAACACTACTCAGGTTTGGGATTACTTTTGTATTAAATGAGAGCAACAAGAAAACCTTCCAGATTAACCTACTGGTTTGGACATTTAACTGAGACAGCTTTAGGAACAAATTCCTTAACTAGGCACAACAGCAGCTAGTATCTGATCCTCCACACTTTTAGTATTCAGGTCATCCACATCCAGGGAAAAGGCTGTAGATCATGAAGCAAGAACAGTTCTGGGATGTGATAAAAAGAATCTTAGAGACTTTGATAGATGAAACCATCCCATTGTTGTACATAGATGCAGGTTTAATGAAGACCAAGGAGAAATTTGTATTGAGAACTCCAAATGAGAACCACATGGCATCGCAGTCACCTGGTAACTGTGGCATGGTCACATTTGGCTACCAAGTCCATGCCCCCACTACCCCCTCCACATACCCCCTAGATTTTATACTTCAGGGAACTGAAGGCAAAGCCTGGAAGGTGACCACTAGAATGATAAAGTCCTTCTGCTGTGAGATATTTAGACAAAGGCACACATGGAAAAAGCACCATTTTTATGACCTCCGACAAAACCAACTCTGCACTGAAATTCAGCAGCCAAACTCCCTCGCAAATTGCTTTAAAATTTGTTGTGTGTCCTTGTCTTACCATTTCTGTAGTGCATCATATTTCAGGTTACATCAACATCTTCTTTAATCCAGGAAGGAAAGTGTCAGTCTAAACAATTTGGACTCAAAGTAATTTCTGGCTTTTCTGGTTTCAACAAAAGTAGTAATTTTTGTCATGTTTAAGTGGAACTTCTCCCTGGGAAAGAAATGGGGCATCTCATGACAGGCACAGGGCACATTCAGATTGTAGCACCTGCACTTAATAGTGTTATAACTGACAGGGAGAGAAAAGTATATTTCTCACGGGAGAAGAGGACACATTTTTAATACCACTACCCTTAGGGCTCTACCAAAAACCCACTGCCATGGTCAGGCTGTCTGCTGTAGGTGTTACCTTGCTTAGACAGATTTTCCCATCTGGGGAAGTCACTCTGCACTACTGGAGATGCCACTCTATCATGCTTAAATGCTGTAGAAGAAGCAGAAACTTCAAATTATCACCCTCATTTGGAAAATAAATAAATAAATAAATAAAATGTTTTCCAAAGCTCAAATAAGCTTTTACCTAAAACCTGTTCATTTGATGACTTTCTACCTAAAACAACTTATGTGGATCCAAAGTCATAATTCAATGTCTTTTCGTCAGCAGTCTTATTTTAGGAACTTACTTTTCCAAAATAGTCATTCATTAAGAAGTTTTCAGTGAATCTCAGTGACTGAGCACCAGTCCCTCATTATCTCAGATCTTACCTAGAAGCCACAACTGTTCTGAGCATTACATATCTTCTTTTTTTTTTTTTTTTTAATAAAAAAATTATTTTACCTTTCCCATTTTGCCTTATCATCCTCGATTCATCCAGAAAAAATGTGGTAATGTGACAAATGAATCCCTCCCTCCAGATCCATTTCAACCCCAACTGCTGTGGTTATGACACTGACAGACAGCATGCCACTCCATTTTCTGGGACTGATCTGATGACAGGTTTGTCAGTTTTTCTTGACAAGGAGCCTCCAGTCACACAGATCTGCCTTTTTCTGATAGTGGTGTGTATCTTCAGTCCTTTCCCTTCTTCTCTGCCTGCTGTCTGCAGATCTTTCTTCCTTCTGTTCCCATCCTTTCACATGGTCTTCTTCACACTGACCTAATTTCTCCTTGAACTCCTCTTTCTATTCCATCTTGTGGTTTGGGTTATTTATCTTTGGTGGAGGATTTATATATATATTATTTTTATTTTATTTTATTTTACACAAATGTTCTTTCTTTCTTCCTTTCCATTATAATTCTTCTCATTCTTAAGCAAGTCTTTTCATCAGCTGTTTCTTTCTCTTTTTCCCCTTATCACAGGATTTCCCCCACCTCCCTAGGTCTCTCTTCCCACCCAGGAACCTGCCTCACACAGAAAAATTTCAACTTTTGGTAGCACTAAATAGAGTTACTATTGAGCTAGCCCAGACACTGTTATTTATTTTACAGTGAATTTCAACATATTCTGTTGAATAGCTGTTGGGTTAGGGATAATCATTAGTCACTCACATTTGCTAAATTTACAGTGATATACTGTAAATATATATACATTTCTAGGACAATATTAGATTATAGAGCGAAGTATTCTTGCACAGTACTAAAAGATTACATCATCTATTTCTTTTGGAACTATTTTCATACCTCATATCAAGGTTTAGGGTCAGGACAATCCTATAGACCTATAACAGACATGCTCTGTTAATCCGTCTCCCTTACCAAAAGGGAAGAGAAAGGGAATAGAGAGACTTATCAGTTATAAAGGAAAGCTAAAACAACTTTAATAAAAATAATAATAAGAAAATTGAATATATACAAATATATACAAAGCTAGCATTGAACCCACCCCCCAGTGGCAGCTTTTACCACCACCACAGATGCTGGAGTAGGAGCAGGCACTGGGGAAGTGCCTAGAGCAGCAGATGGGAACCAGATTCAGGAGCTGGATTCTAGAATTGGATTCAGGAACACACGGGTCAGGATAGAAGGCAGAGTGGCCAAGAGTCACCCTCAGATGCCAGCCATTGAAGAAGGGGCTTGATCCTTGTGATCCCTCAGCTTTATACCAAATATGACATGTATGGGCTGGAATCCCTCATTGGTCAGCATGGGGTCACCTGCCCTGGCTGCTCCTCTCTGCAGGTTTCGCCTTTTACTTTCTGCGCCCCCCCAGTACAGTGCACAAGATCCAGCCTTGGTCTGCGCATCAACCCTTTGTACTAACTCTAAACATGAGGTGTTACCACTGCTAGAAGCAGACACTGTCTGTCAAAACAGGCTGCTAACTTCAGACAGTGCAGTTACTTAGAAGAGACTGAGCTGAAAAGTAAAATCATTGAATGTAATGGTTCTGTTCTAATTCAAACCAGTACTGAGCTTCATTTCATAATGTGCCAAATCTTGCTTGCTTTATTCTCTTGGAACATGCATTCCACTGTTTGCAGGAAGGGCACTACAAATTCTAGAAAAACAGTTAAGCATTTGACCCTGTGCTATGCATCAATAAATTCCGAAAGTAACATGGACTTTTCCACTTTAATTTCCATCTTGTAACATTGTAATTGTATCCTCTGTTTCGAAAGAAAAAACACAGCAGAAAATTTGTTCAAAATAGCCAAATGTCAGATTGGATATGATGCTGCATTGTGCCTAAAATCAGTGGAAATAGGATTACGATAAGTTTGAGTGAAAAATGTAACATTTGACATGTTTCTCTATTTCATTTTGGTCATAACAATCTGGTTTCACTTGCAAATCACTGAAATGCTACTAGCTTTTAGATTAAAAGATTGGTTTTATATGTATCTAAAGAAAACAGATCAATGTTTGCTCATAAACCACTCTAATTTTGAAGAAAATCCCTAAAACAACTCTACAGTGCATCAGGAGGAAAAGGACAAAATCCTCTACAGCAAGAAAGAAAGTATTCTTCATTGCTGTTTCTATCCAGAAACACAGGAACACCTGTAAATGCAGGGGTCCATCCTACTGCAGGCCTCTCTACAAAAACCAGAGACAGAGGTCTCCATGTCCGGGAGCAAACAGCACCTGTTTTACACTCACCACCTTCTCAGCCAGACATTGCACCTTCACCTGCCTGCACTAAGCTGCCAGCAGCTTGAATTTATCTCTGCTTTAGCTCCTGCTTTGCATCAAGATTGCAGTGGCCATGCTGTCCAAGTACTCTAAGAAGCTGATTAATTTCTACTAACTTCATGAACTATTAGGTGAGGTATCTTCAGCCATCTAAGGCCCCTTTGTTGTGCAAATTACATTCTCAATAATACTCAGCATAGCTGTCAATTATTACTGAGGCATATAATGCATGAACAACCATATCTGGTCTTGGTCCAGTTTCATAATTCTATGGAGTTTTAATTTTGCCTCATCAGCTATCAAAGGAGCCTTGTTTTTGGGGGAATCCACTTCTGGCAGCTTGGAAATGAAGCTTGTGAAGAATCAGATTTAACCATTGAAACTGCCTGCTGCTATACACTCATTTTGGATATTCAGTGCAAAGAAAGAGAAACAGAGGGAGAGAAGAGATTTCAGACAAGGATAGATTAGGTAGGGCCAAGAAATAGACATGAGTTTTAATGGGGTCAGCCCCAAGACCTGTGTGGATGGGCATAGCATGGGAAGAGATTGGGTTGGGTTTGGATAAAGGATAAAGGAAAGATGGAGAGACACCTGATTACAAAAGGAACAATATACAAATGGAAAATCAGATGAAGAGCTCAGTAAAAGCTGCACCTTAAATTCTTTTCCTGTAAGTTAATTTATATAATAATGTGACAGATTCTTATCAGCTTCATAAATTGGTCTTGTGGAGTTTGCTCTAGTACTTATAATGCAATTGTTATTGCTGATAAATCTTGTATTTCGTCATTAACCAAAGAAATTCTAGGTCACAGACTATCCATTCTAAAATAATAAAGTATCAAGTCTTCATTTTCTTTCCTAAATAACAAACCAGATAATTGTTCCTGTTTTGCATAATAGGCCAGCTTTTTTTATAGCAACATATCAACAATGCAATTCATTAAGTATTTCTTTGTACCTTTTGCAAATCTGAAACACCTAGTAGACACAACAGAGTATGTATAAAACACCTCCACTGTTCTTCCTATGGAAGGAGGACTGATGCTCAGACCTCATAGTTCAGATATCCCAAAACAGAGCACTTGGATTTCAATGTTAGACTCAGTAACATCTTTATAATTAATACTATCCATAAGATAAAAGCACCACATACCAGAATATCAAATGTTCTAATGATATGGGAACTTCCAAGGAAAGGGAAATTATTGAGCAGATTGTCCCCACAGAATGGGGTGACACAGACCCCCTGTAAGTCTGGTGAGTCCTGTAAGTATTCTGATATGTCCTTCATTAATTAAGCACTAAAAATGACATCTGCAGGTTTTCACTTTCCGTCAAAACGGAGCAGGTAGTTTCAGGATGATCAAAAATGAGAGCTGACTTTACATCTACTTGACTTTACCCTACTGCAGTTCTGATATGGACCT
This sequence comes from Megaceryle maxima, assembly GCA_024605025.1. Lineage (NCBI taxonomy): Eukaryota > Metazoa > Chordata > Aves > Coraciiformes > Cerylidae > Megaceryle > Megaceryle maxima. Next base: position 15,966 of record JANHGN010004346.1, on the reverse strand, counting down.
GCTGCTGAAAAGGCAATCAAACTTTGTCTTGCTTTCCATGTTAAAACAAGCTATGATGAAATTTTTAGCTCACTTCCTGAGCACTGACAGTTTCATCACACTGCATGTTGTCTAGAAATGAACAATTTCTCAAGAATGAGGACTCTGTTACCACATGGAAGTAGAAAAAATTACTTTCCCTGAACCAAAGCAGCAATAAAAGATTTAGAAAGTCCTGATGCTCTCAGCAGTCACATCCATGGAATAAATTTGGCTAAGAGCACTAATCTAGTTAATTTAATTTTTCTGTGATTATCTGTTGGTGGAGAGGACAAACTCTTCAAAGAGGACTTCACAAGGCAAATAATCTGTTTACGCACTAATGAAAGAGGAAATTCTCCTCATATAAAACACTTTTGCAAGAATGCTGCTAACAAATCTAACTTCAGTCGGTATCAGATATGCATCATGTCAGCAATTTGGGAGACAGAATGATGCTGTTACTGAGGCTATTTGAGTTACCCTTGAAGATTCAAGCAGCAGTGATGTAGCTTTTATAGTTTCATTTATTTTCATTTCTAATGACAGTAAACTCATGATTTATCTTAACATCAAAAATGTGTAAAAAAGCAACAAGGAAATAGAATAATTACTTTTGGCAGACATGTTAGAGTCCAAGATGTATCCAGTGAGAACAGAAAGATTTTTTTAAATACAGAACTATGGTAATTATGTCTTATTACCTGGTGTGTATTGTGCATGGTGAATTAAAATGCCTAAAAATGTGGATTGCCTGGAGCAGCCCTCATTACAAGAATAAAACTAATCATGACTGTACCAGTATAAATCACAGAAGAGACATACATATAGTCTCAAGAGTCTGAAAAGTGGGCTTTACTCTTCTTTTAAATGAAAAAGACATTTTCTGCAATGATAGATTTCTAAACGGAATACTGTGATATTCACTTCCAGTTCTGCAGTAAGCTCAGTGAGATAAGCCCAACTTCACAAGTTGAACTCCCTTGGATCTTAAAGGAAGAACCAGCAAGCCTAGAGACTGTTCCCTTCCCTGTTAACCCTACCCTTAACAGACAGACGAGTGCGTATTGCAGACAACTGTAGATCCCCACCTATGCTTTCACACTACTGAGAGCATAGCTGGGGCATGAGCATAGCTGAGACATGACCATTTGTTGCTCCAAAATCCACTTGACCATGCTATCAGATCATTTGGTCAGAGCTAACACATTTTGTCCCTTGGCAGAATTTATAATTTCAGCCTGAATACAACCACAGTTCTGCCAATTTTGCTTTTTGGGAGTGCAAACTTGTGCCTGTCTCTGACCTCATACACATATGTAGAAAAATGATGCATTTCACACTGGTCGTCTAAGGATGTAGCAACTTCTAGCCACAAAGGTATGAGCCAAAGTTCACTAAGAGTAAAAGATTGCAATTCCTTTTTCCCTGATCTAGGCACTGTCTCCTTTTGTTTACCATTAATCCACTATTGCAGTTTTCCTATGACATGCTTTTTGCCTGTATCTTTCATTTTTTTGTGAAAGAAAAACTACCATAGAAGTCTTTATTTTTGCCTCAATAGATTTTCCTCTCATCTCTTGCACATGTTTATTTCTAATGTCTAATGTCTAACCCAACACAACTGCAGAGTGTGTTCTTCAGCCTTTTCAGGTACTGTCTTGGGCCATCTCAGAAACTTTTTCCCCCAAACCAGGAAAAGATTCCTCATTTTTTTCCATTACATCAAGCTCTTCAGACCTACCTGTTCTGGTTTCAGCTGGTATAGAGTTAATTATATTCCTAGTAGCTGGTACAGTGTTGTGTTTTGGATTCAGTATGAGAATAACATTGATAACACACTGATGCTTTTAGTTGTTGCTAGGTAGTGTTTCTAGTAAGTCAAGGATTTTTCAACTTCTCATGCCTTGACAGTGAGAAGGATGGAGTGGCACAAGAAGCTGGGAGAACACACATCCAGGATAGCTGATGTAAATCAGCCAAAGGAATATTTCATACTATATGACATCTTTTCCAGTACATGAACTGGACACAGTTGACTGGGGAATGGGCATCAGTGGTGAGCAATTGCATTGTGCATCATTTGTCTTTTTTGAGTTTTATTTCATTCTTGTTATCTTCTTTTTCATTACAATATTATTATTACTACTATAATTATATCTTATTTCAATTATTTTACTATTCTTATCTCAACCCTTGAGTTTTCCTTGGTTTTGAAACTGGGAAACACCCCCCACTGCAGGTGTGGAGGAGTGAGCAAGAAGCTGTATGATGCTTAGCTGCCAGCTAGTGTTAAACCATGACACTATAAAACCATTCTGTTGGGTTGTTAACCAGTGTCACACAGAGTACTGAATATCAGAGTGATGCCTTCTACCATCACTTATTCTGTTGATATTCTGATCTCACCACAAACTGGTTTTAGTTTTCTACAAAACATAAAATTATGCTGATTTATTTGGGGAAATTCTCTCAGGATTCTCTAAGTAGCATGTATTCACCAAGAGAGAAAAATATTTTTCATTTCTTTGCATTGATTGATGTACATTTATGATCTGCCGCAACCAGTAACTGAATAAGCAGAATGTTTTTGAAGTCTCCGTGTTCTTTCAGCTCCTTGTACCAACATAAGGGGTGTTAAATGCTCTCTGTGACTTCTGATCCTGTTTTATCTCATGTACAGGGGTGGACTAGGGCAGAGGAACTTGTTATAGCTTTGCAGACTCTGAGATATTCAGCTGTGAAACTGCTTTCTGTTTGGCCAGTTGGCCACCTGCCAGCAGAGAATATCCAGAGCACTTTCATGTAAGGCACTTCTATCAGTTTAGTGAGCCCTGCAGCAGAGAGATGCCCAGATAGTAGCCATATAGAACATCATAAAAGAACAAGAAAGAGAATGACCTTTTTAATTTTAAATTGACTGAGGCAAATTGTACAAATACATACGAGTATTTAAAAATGTATTTTCTGTTTGCACATGTGTGCTTATCAGTGAATAAAAATGTGTTGAGATATTCATATATACTGTGAAGTAAGGCAGAGAAGAAAGAACTCATTGGGACTAACTGCTAATGCAAGGCCTCATCAAAATTCTTCTCTCTTCTCTTTTCTCTTCTCTTCTCTTCTCTTCTCTTCTCTTCTCTTCTCTTCTCTTCTCTTCTCTTCTCTTCTCTTCTCTTCTCTCTTCTACCAAATTACTTCACTATCCTGGAAGATCTTAAGCAGTGTGTTAAGAGCAACACTGAAAAATGCATTTTGAGGTTTTAAACAGAGCACTGTTTTGAAAGTTCATTTCCATAACGCTTTGCTCTTTGTGAGCTTCCAGTTGCCAAGAAGTCTGCCCTCAGGGATTGCTCTTCTGTATTCCTTCCACAAGAAAAGTTCTCTCTCTGTAGCTGTTCTAAACACTGGTGTTTCGTAATGTATGAAACAACTTCTTTGACAATATGAACCTTATTCTCTGCAATGCTTTCTAAACAGCTGCTCTCTTACAGCTCTGCAATATCCCTCCCTTAGATGTCTTGTTTCCCTATGGATTTCCTTCTGAAATCCTGTAAATACTATGAAGTTTACAAGTAATTTCCATGCTCCTACATAAGCAACATATCGTAGATGTGAATGAAATTCTTGCTATTTACCAGAATCCCTAATTCTGCAGTAAACTATTAAAACTACAAAAATAAACTAAGTGTGTAAGATCATAAGTCAAATTAATACTCTCATTTCCACATGCAAAGGGAAAAGAAATCCAAAGAGTCACCCATAGCATGTGGAGTTAGAGAAAATCACAAAACCCAAGGGAAACATTTTAATTTTCCATTTTATGTAAACAGTTTAATGATACAAATTCTATTAACCTAATAGATACAAATATGAAGGTTGTTTACAAAGAGAAAATCTTTCATGAGATTTTTTCTCTCTTCTACTATTATCATGAATAACCTAAAATATAGTCCATCTGTAGTTATAGACAGTCACAAACAAATATGCCTTTAAATAGAATGCTAATTTCCACAAGAAAATGGCATTTGTAATTTAAGTATAATCTTGTCACATAAGGCATTACTGGATGTGTATTAATCTGGTTAAAATCACCAATTTCCTTTTTTTCCTTCTGTGAGCCTACTAGCCTTTCTTTAGCCATTAGCAACAGTAATAGCAATTAGCGACATCACTTCCAGCACACAGTCATTTCAGGCTTAGCTGTATAGGCTTCATGTTTAATGAATCCAAACATAACTAGCATAGCATAAAATAGAAAATACAATAATCACAGAGGAATGGCAGCCTCCATATAATAGTCCACAGTAAATCTTACACGTCCAGTTCCTGTACTGCTCCAACTCTAATTGTGTCATAAATGTAAGTGTGAGGAAAAATAGCCCGTTTTATTTAACCCTGGGAGAAGTAGGAATTTTCACTGTGGCCTTCACCCTGACTTACCAGCATCCACTGCTCCCAGTCAGTCCCTAACAATAGCTCTCAAATGGGTCACCATCACTGGTGTTTGCTGTTTTAACAAAGTTTATCCTATTATTTGTGTATACATGTGTACTGCATGAAGGTGGCCAGATTTTGGTAGCAGTCCTAGATAATATTTAAAATATTTTTCTTCAAAGAAGGTATTATCAAATATAAAAATTCATTCAAATTCTTTGGTCCATTTTCTTGCAGTATTTTAGTTCTATGAGCAAACTAATACTCACAAATTACTCTCTGCTTAGCTATGCTATAATATTTTACCTATTTGTGGCCATTACTGCTACAGTAGCAGGGACCATTATTGGAGAAGTCATATATGCTAGAAAAGCTTTTTGTTACAAACTGTCCATAAGCTACTTTTATAAAAAAAAATAAAAGGTTTTTCCATTTTATAAGTAAAATCAATTATTTACAGCACATGATTTTCTTTTCCATATTCTTAGAACTTCATAGTGTAGACTCAGTCACTATGGCATTTTTTGAAGCTGTACAAATGGGCTGAGCTCTACAAATGAAGCAGTCTAAGTCCCTGCTCCTAAATCCATCATTAGGTATAAGGTATAAGGCTTGCCCCTTACTACAGCCATGTTAGGCTCTTCACCCTATCCAGGTTTAATAAAATGCAGCGGTTCACAGCACTTCTAAATATCACATTGTTTAAGCTAAGTCTCTAGATATAGACTATGTAAATCTGGGGAATATCACTCAGCAAACAGATGTGGTTTCAGTTTTTAACTTCTTTTCTCAAAGCAATGCTTGAAGTGTGGTGGTATGCAATGGTTCCTCTGTCTCAACATTGTTTACATCAGCCAGCACTTAGTGCCAACATAGGCAAAATATACAGTCAGAATGCCAGGAGCAGCTGCCACAGTGGGGACAGGTAAGGTATTGCTAACCAGTGACACTCTTCTCACTGAGATCTTGCAGAAGCTGTGGAACAAGCTGGGTCCTAAGAAACTAACTGCCTTCCCAAAAGCAAAGCTTCTTCATGGAGCAATGATAAAAATTGCTTAACAGCAGCCGCAGGAACTAATCAGAAGTGGGCTGCTGCTGACAGACCTCATGCTGTACAGAGCACAGGCTTCCAGTGAATTTCTGCAGGCATAAGAACTGCTGTCTCCTTTGCAAGAGGACTCTGTCCTCTCCCTCCTCTGAAAGAACATGGTAATACACCTTATTTTCCTCATCTTTCATGGTCAGAATATTACTCTTAGGTGGGAGCCTAGACACTGACATAGTTCTCTGTTGATCCCAACCCTTGGTCTATGTCAGGCACAGCAAAATAATGAACATCAAAATATTTGCTGTTCTGGATTTGCCAGATGGGCTACCTTCCCTGGACAATAGAAAGAGCAATGAGAGCTCCAACTCCCAGAAACTAAGCAGAGAGAAAATCAGTCATTCTAATGCCAGGAATAAAGATGGTTCCTCCCCAGTCCTAGTCTAGAGGGGACTAAAGCAAAGCTATTTCAGCATAACTGTGGTCTACTTTATATACAGAAAGTACTGTAGGAAATATTTGTAGGAAAGCTAGTAAGTTAGGTTTGGGTTTTGTTCAGCCAACAGTGGCAGCACTTCTGTCAAGGGAATGGGAGGTACCATTGGCTAATGATTTTTGAAAGCATCAGCTGCTCTGAAACAGAAGCAGCTCCTAATAAACATCCAGCAAAAGGTAATGGTTTGCATTACTAAAGTGAAAGATACGTAGGATGTTTGGTAGCAGTCAATAATTTTTGACATAACAAAACAGATATTAACAGAGAATTTCAAGATATTCAGCTTTATTACAGATATGAACCATCCTTTTCTCTGTCCCTCCTTCTAACACAGTTAGTGATGGGAAGGATATTCAAATACCAAAGATAGTCTTAGATCATTAAAAAGCAGGGCTCAGGATTTAAGTGTCCTAAAGTTGTGATGTTTTGATGTATGCCCTCTAAAAAACCAAACCAAAACAAAACAAAACAACCAAGCAACCAACCAACCAAACAAAAACATGGCAAAAAGCAAACAAAGAAACTTCAGACCTCTTTCTATTCACTGGCAACATGATAAGTAGTCTCAGTACAGAATTCAAGGGTTGGCCAGTGCCCAGGACTAAAACTGGTCCTAATTTCTCCTGTCCCATAGTCCTATTACTCAGGAATGTCAGTGGTGGGGTCATGTAATGCAATTTAAACAGTCATCTCCCATGTTTCTGTAAACAAGGATCATTCTCCAGCATAGCCGACATTCTGCCTTTAAAAAATTCTCCTTTAGATAACACATTTTTCTGAAAATTTGAACATTATGCAATTCTCTCTTTACTAGTCATGTTCTCACATAGGATTTCAGTAAGTGTATCAGAGAAATCAATAGGAAAATCAGATTATGAGTTAAGAGTCTTCCCACAAGTTTTTTTCACTAACCCCTACACTCAGAACAGTAACTCCTTTGAAGGTAAAAGTGAAGAACTCCATACTTCATTCCACAAGTGAGTACAAGTTCAAATCCACCCACTAGAACACTTTCCACATCCCATTAAAATTAGAAGAATGGATCAAGTTTGCATACAGAAAAATGAGTCTGCTACCTTTTAAAGTATACAATAGGGAAGTATAGCCAACAAGAATGGAAATTAAATTCTTTTAACAGGATGAATATTTAATACAAAGTGTCCTTGGGAAAAATAAACCAGGCACAGTCAAGCCTACATTATTGAGATTTTTGCCAGGGTTTAATGCCATATTTTTCTTGGGGGGTTGGATCTGTGGGGTTTTTTTAAATCTGTAAGACACCCCTCTCAAAGCTGGATAAATGTTGCAAAAGAAGCATTCACTCAGGTTCAAAATCAGTAATGAAATTAAGTATTGTTGACCCCCTGATATTTATGAATTTCCATCAATGCTTATAACCTCTCTCATACTCTCATCTTTCGCATGCACTTTTCACATAATGCCTGTACTGATAAATGTGAAAGGGGACATGAGGTCCCGGAGAAGGAACTGGGGAAATGCAGAGAGGTATGAGAACAAGACATTTCACTATCACATGATCACTTATGCTCTCTTTGTAGGTCTCATTCTTCCTAATAAGAAGCAAGGCCAATATAAGAAATAGATATGCAATTCTACAACACATAAAATGAGCATCATTCATAAAGTTTTTATTTATTAAGTAGTTTTAGATTTAAACATTCCGAGGAGTACAGATGACTTTTCCTGACAATGTGGGCATAAGTAATAATGAGCCCTAATTACGATAACATTTCTAATTGCTACAAATACTGAGCAGGTGGTCATGGATATCACACACTGACTCTCAGTTAGAAAATATTTAAGATGTTTTCTAATCAAAATCTTCCTCGACTCTATCCTGAGTTCCTAGCTGAAAGGCAAATCCTGTTAAAAGAATTATTTAAAATTTGGCACAAATAGCATATAAACAATAACAGATTTTTGCCCAAATTGGCTTTATATAACATTGTGCTGATGCTGGTTCACGTTATCAGATGTAGACATTTTTTCTCTCCAGAAAGCTTAGGAAACAATAAATTCAATATCTGAGAATAGAATATCTTTATGCCAGTGTCAGGGTAACAAACTAGCATTCTTTTTCCAGTAGTGCACACATGTGTACACACACATGCACACATGCATACATACACACAGAGTAAGTGGGAGACTCTGCCTTGCCAAGTCTGCTTTGTATTATTCTGACACAACAAAGTAGACTGACACCAAACCAAAGAGCACCACGAGAAAAATTGGAGAATGTCCTGGAGAAATAGGACTGAAATAATGATCGCAGAAGGGTCCGACTAAGGAAAAGAGGACTGTCAGGCTCTACATGACTTTTGTCTTACAAAGTATCCAAAAGAGCACTTCTTTCCATTGAAATGTAATTTAGACAAACCCCACAGTCTGGACTAGTCCATGAATTATTGAGGATGGAGCCTCTGAGAACCAGCTCTTTGTAGGCCAGCTGGGGTATACCAACATTTCAAATGTTAGCAAATGCTAAGAGCAATTTGGTGGTGGGCTTTCTCAATATCAGGCAACCACAGGATGTTTACAGTCGTCTCAGCCATCTCCACCCTAGATCTGTTCCTGAAGCAAGTGTGTGCATCAGTTACCACAGAGTATCAAAGCACAAACATTACAGGTGACTTATTTCTCATAAGCCAGAATAAATTCTTTTTCCATTAAGTGAAGAAGATACTTAATTATTTCCTAAATTGAGACTCTGATTCATGGCAATGTTCACCATGATGGCAAGTTGGGACTCATTTTCACTACTCCTGTGTGCAACATAGAGATCAAAGTAATCTATAATCATTCACAATGGCGCCTTTTTCCCTCTTCTCAAAACTGTGAAGGAATTGCTGACCATTAATAAAATATTACTGAAAACAATATTTCTAAGATATCAGCTGAGAGGCTGGTGTCACAAAGAGCAAATCAAAAATCTGTGAGAATGGCAGGCAAGTCATCTGGGTTGACCATTAACAGAAGCTTGTTACAATCTGAACAAAACAGCTCAAAGGAAAAAAAAAAAAAAGCTGTTCATGTGGCAACAGCAATGAACCTGACATTTCAAGTGAGGTAGAAGGAGAGAAATAATTCCTGTACCTGGATATCAGAACTGTCCCTGTGTGCACACTTGGTACATTGAAGTCATTGACTCCCTGGGTGAAGTGGTCCAGGAACTCCTCAGCACTCACATGGCTTGAGACAGTGGACTGGGCTGAGACAATGTGACAGTCTCAGTTCATCATCACCTTTACCACAAAGCACTTAACTAAATCCTGTGAAAGACCTTCAAGTGGGGCTTTCAGGCAGTCCTGAAGATTGCCCCCAGGCAGCTCCTGCTGTGCCGAGGCTTATTTTGTATTTAAAACAACCTGAGTGAAGAATCTGGCCTTGCAAATGGTACTTGCTGCAGAACTCACATAGATAAGATACTTGTAAATAGTCAGTAGTAACCATTCCTGCAAATAGAGAAGCAGTTTTGTAAATGGGAGTCGGAGATAATTAATTTCTGTTATTCTCTAATAATTTATACTGATGGACGATACATGTGCTATAGTGGTCATGCAGGACAACAGACCAGCTAGGTTCTAAGTACGGAGCCGAACAGCATTTTGGGTAGTCTCATCTGTGACTCCACTAACAGACTCCAATTGCCACCCAGACAACAATGACCATCCTGTTCAAGAGATCTAATTTCCCTTGAAAGTATTATTTTATGCCAAGATCACAATAAATTACAGTTTTTAACACTCTTCTCATGGGTGTCTGTGCAACAGTAGTTGTAGTGTAACCTAGACAAGGTGTGGTAGATGAAAACATTCCTAATAAGACAAATGGGATAGTGGAGTAGAAATTGGCTTAATCAGAAAGAAACCCTACTGACAAGTAACAAAACAAGTGCTAACACTTGAGCAGTAAATACAAACATTATCTGCTCTTTGATGTGTTCTTTTTTATCACTTGATTTGTTCACAGCATATTTGGAGCCATTAGGAGAGGAATTTATCCTTTTTAGGAGGACACATAAAAATCTTGGACCAAACCAGGCTCATGAATGACTTCCCCCCACAATCAAGGTATTTAGCACTGTTGTCATCTACTAGGGTCTTTTGGACAGTAATGGCTGGCATTTTTTAATTTCTATTCCCACCTTCTGCTTTTCCTCCCAAAACCTCTGTAGAAACTCAATTTCGATAGAAGCTTTAATTTTTGCTTAACAATATCCCTGTTAATATTTCATGATAATTGCTAGTTATTTTTTGTGTTACAAATCAACATCAGTGAAAACAAGGCACATAATTCATTAAGGTCATTTTCATCAGATGGAAAAAATGATATGGACAGTTCTTGAGAATGTTACAAAAAGCATCAGGGTAAGTAAGCATCAAGCAAGTCCTGCCGTTTCAACTTTAAAATGTTCTTTATCATTATTGGTTAATAATTTCTTTCTTGTCTTAAATATCAATGAGTAAAGGCTTTTGTGTTGTTACACAAGGGATTCAACTCCTGATCTCCTCATCCACATGCTTTCACAGATGAGCTTTCAACCCTGTGGGAATACTGTCATTTTGTACTATGGTAAGGGACAAAATCCTCATTGATTTTTTTTCTAACTTGGCTAGAAATTGGTAATTATTTTGTACACACTTGAAACAAGCTAATCTGTTCCTAAATTTTTGTCATTTAAAGCTCCAGCTGCTAATGTGCAAAGAAAGACATTTCTTCCAATTTTCAGATCAGTGAGTATTCTCTGGACCATTGAAACAAGCTCACACTGCTATTACAAATGTTGTTTATCCATTTGCCCACGTAAAATCTTAGGCATCAATGTATGGAGGCTTCTCAAGCACAAAAGCTGATAAGATTCTGTTGAAATAAGTGCCACTAGCTTTTTAGCTGCTTTAAAATATTCAGGGTCAATTGTTGCTAAATCCTAAAGCAATTTCCCTTCCAAACAGAGAAGATGCAGAACTTCTGGCACTCTTTGCTACCTTTCCCATTCTCACGTATCAGTGTAACCAGTATGATGTTAAATGATTTAATGTAATAAATAATTCTTTGCCTAATGGAGAGAACTGGTTCTGACTAACATAATGAAAACCTGTCTAAATATATTAGGAAACAAATGAATAGGGAACCAATGGTGTTTTGCTGCAAATATTTCATACCTGCATCTAGATACATAGTATGCGCACATACATGTACATAGACATATAAGATTTATACATTTTTTTAACATAGGAAACATACTTGTTCATCCCTGATTGTAAGTTATTTTATCAGGGACTAAACAGATTTACATATTACTGTTTATATGATTTAAAGTTTTACCACAGGCCAAAAGGAAAATTATTGTAAGAAAATGATCCACTTCAAGAAGCGTGTATGATTTAACAGGATTATATCACTAGGTTTCATTATGTAAGCTGTTCTAAAGAGAACATAATAACAAGTATCATAATATTCAATGGGAATAAATCTTTCATTAAAGCAGCCTTATAAAGCCAGTTTAGTCAGCCTACAGCAGTGCTGTACTGTCACAGTAGCCAGAATGGAGCAGGCAAAGAAGTTCTGACAAAGATTCGAGAAAAAAACAAGCCAATCTTGATAAAAGAAAGAGAACATTTATACTGTCTTTAAAGACCTAGAAGTTTGTAATACCTTAGAGCAATACAAAATTTTACAGTACCATTCATCTGTTGCAGAAGCCTGTGATATCATACCTATCAAAAGTTTCAGGACATATTTTCAATATACAGTTACTTTCCTTCTGAGTTATTACTGACAAGAGTAATTGTTGAATCTGGGTGCAGAGAATTTAATTTGGCCTCTTGGTAGCATTTTATCATATTGGAGACCTCTTTCATAGTTCTACCAAAAGGACAGGACAACAAAACAAAAGTTTTCTGGTACCACTCACAGTCTCACACAGAGGCGATGCTATCACTTTCATACAATTTTAGTGCAGTGGCTGGGCTGTAATAGCTTTTGGACACCTGCACGTTGTAGTGCAAGATGTAGTACATTATTGTTTGTGACACCCTCAAACACCAATTTACTAGACTACAGATTGCCCCTGGCCCAATAAATCTTTACAAACCTAGCTAGAGTGGCTGAGAAACCCTTTTCTCTCCCCACTTTGTCCCTTCCCTTTGGATAGAGCTGAGGTTTTTTTGTGCAGCTATTCTCTTTGAGATTCTGTCAGCCTTGGGTGCTGCATTTTTCTGTTGTGTAATGATGGAGAAAGGTCTAGAAAGATGTTTCAGCTGTGTAACATAGTAATTCACATTGAGAAGGGTCAGTTATTTATGCAGTTGAAAGGAAGAAAGAAAACAGTTATCTCATCAGCTAGGTGTATTATTACTGTCTTACTTAAATCCTGTGAAAGCTGTAAAATAAAGCCAGTTCCTAGGAGAGTTGGCTTTTATTCACACTTCCTCAGTTTGTACATGCAAATGACTATTCCAAGTTGCTGGAGCTCCACCTATCTCAAAGTGGAAGCTACACGCACTGTACAATGTGTTATCTTTTAAGTCAGGTAAAACCACAAGAGATGTTCTGGCTGTGTCTACACAGTACTCCCATTACACAGCTCTCCAGTTAGATTTCAGTCTTCAGGCACCCTAAATTTGCATCTGCACTGCTGAGTTTATTGCAGATTAAGCTCATTCATGCAGCAGGCAATATTTTAGAGTTAACAACAGTTTTCTGCTGTTGATACATACAGTGCTGTCCTGATGAAAGCTGTCAGCCCTGGGTTTATGGGGGGCAGAGAGCGGGAGAAGTGGAAAGATAAAGAAATCTTTCCATTGCTATGAGATTCTCTGCATTTCCTAATCACTTCAGGCAATTACTTTTGTGCATTTTTTGACTCACATGTGCAGAAACTGTACCATTCCCTCCTCTGCCTCACTATGTATGTTTGATTATTTTTATACTGCTTTCCCAGAAGCTACTGACAACATGCTGACAGTGGGGAATACACAACTCCTCACACAGACACTCTGAGAGAACATGTACGAGAACACATTTTCCATGTCACTCTCAGTAAATTTACAGCCCAATGTACTGAGAACAAACAGCAATCTGCCTCTCAGCATCAGAGAACTCAAGATCCATTCTTGAGACAAATGTCTTAAAAGCAGATAACTTCTGGAATTTCAGGTTCTGCTTCAAGCAAGCAAATGATGAGAACAAGTTGGCAATAGCAGTGCCAAGACAGGAAGAATCAGCTAAACTGCAGAAATCCTACCAAGCTGGTAGTCTGTCTCATTTGCAAGGCTGGGGAGGAAGGCAAGATGTAGATTTAATTTTTTAGCAGTATTATTGTTATTATTTATTTAGTTTAGCCTATTTAGTAAGTATGGCTCGCATGACTGACTTGTACATGAGTGGAAACTGAAAGCAGATTCCATTGTCCAGGAAGACAAAACCTCCCTGTGAATGCTAGAAACCTATTTCTTCATTGAACTTGGACTGGTGTTACTAACAAAAGAATAGTTATTGTTCAAATTCTGAATCCCAGCTTTTCTTTGTTTAACTCTTTCTTTCCATCTCTAATCTCCCAAAATCAATATATTTCAACTGCTAAAATGAATCTCTTTCCTTTCTATGAGCACATTAGCTATGTTCACACAAATAGTCAGCTGTAATTACCCTGCAGGCACTTCAAGCCACATAACGAGACTTGATTTCTCCTTAAATGACAGAAAAGAGTCAGATACAGGAAACTATATTTTAAAGGTAAGTTCAAGAGATCACCTGTGCTGATACAGATGGCATTGATATAGAGTTCTTCTTGCAATATTTCATCAAGATCCACCCAAATGTGAACAGCCAGTTCTAATCCCAACTGGAGCTAATTCTTCCTCTTTGGGGAAACTTCTTCCAAAGTTCAGTACTGAAGCACTGGCACACAGTCCAAACTCCTGAGTTGTTTCCAATAAGTAATTTACCCTTGCAGTAGAAGAAAGAATAGATACTTAGTAAAAGGTAGAGAAATATTTCTATTTTCTGCATCCCAAAGAAGGGCAAAGTGCTAAATGACCTCCTTCTTAGCATCTGATTACCTTCCTTTCTTATGAGCAAAGGGATAGAAAAATTCAAATTAAAAATAAAAAAGGTTAAGATACCGGGCATAACTAAGAAGGTTATTCTGAAGTGCAATGGAAGCCTAAAATCTCCATAAATATTTCCAAGAAAGGATAATTCCATATACACAGGTGTCCCCTGCTAGAAGCTTAGAGAATTTTGGATCCCAAATTTGGGTTGTTTTAATTGACTTCCAAAGGATAAGTAATTCCAGGGAGTAGAGAATCTGAGTTGTTCTTTAAGACAGAGACACCTAAAATCACCTTAATTTGGGAGCTGGTTGAAGTTCAGGTAGCATGAACCTGACATCAGTCTCTTGGTCAATACAACTGAAGGATTTTGCAACATGTAGGAAAAAATCAGTGGCCAACATTGTCAAATAATACTTGCTGGGAGAGGGTGGTATCTCATCTGCATTGTTTTACAAGCACAAAAGAAAATGAAGAAAAGAAATTCAGTTACAAAATTAAAGACTATCTTTTTTAAAAAGAGAGACATCAATGTCTTTTTATTATTTTTTTTCTGCTGTGATTTCCAACTCTTTCCCACTGCTGAACTCAGGTATCAGTTGTAACTCAAGCCCTGTGGGCTGAGTGATGGGTGCTCTGAATACCTTTAGGCTGGGGCCAGCAGTAGGCTCTGTTCAGACTGTTCAAATTGATTTTTTTGAACACACAAACAGACTAGGGAAAGAAGGCACATACTGTGCAGAGTAACCTAAGCAGAATGTACTGGGGGAAATAAAATAAGAATTTCTACCATGTATAAAATTATGACATTTCAGTGTTTGTTTTTGCCCTAGATCTGAATGCGAAAGTTTAAATTTAGAGATCTGTGGGAGATGCAAATTCCTTATGTCCCCTCATAGAATAATTTCAAATAAGATTCAGAGCTTTTTCTCTCAAAACTGTCAGAACATGCTGAAGTGATACATGTGTATCCTCAGAGTTTATGATATAAAAGAAAAATATGAAAGAGATTTAAACATTATCAAAACAAAACACTTGAAGGCTTTTTCACTGAAAATTGTTGAAATGAAAAATCTTCATATTTCAAAGAAGCTGCTTTTTTGCATAAAAACTTTTTCCACTGAAAATTTTTTGGTCTAGTGAGAGAAATTTGCCTTCTACAGTTAACAAAATCTGCAATTAGGTAGAAGTATATTACCATTCTTTGGGCAGCCTTGATTTTGTAATACATTCTGTGTACAGCACTTCTTACCTGGGTATCTTAAAACACTGACAGAGAGGAGCACACTGCACATGCAACAATAGGAAGTTTGTGTCAGACTGTTCCACAGCTGGAGTCTCAATCCTCACTCAGCTGCATGGTGTACATGATGGTTCTGTATCCAGGTTTCTCTCCAGATCCAGTTGAACAGTTCCCTTGTCAGGAAATCCAGCCTAGTGCCTGCTGTGATTCTGTCCATACATATTGGATAGACACAACCTTAATGATATGTATGCAATTTGAACCAAGCTGGGCCTGAGGCTTGTTGTCCAGGTGGTAAAATTGGGCAGAGGCACTTTGCTGCCAACTTCTCACTTCGTTGTTCACTATCCATCATTTACACAAGGCAGTGCCAGCGCTAGTTTTATAGAACCTCTGTACTAATTTGAATGACAAGAGAAGTGGAAAACAGCAGAAATATTGTGTTTCAGAGATCTTGAAAGTTGGGTAGAAAAGAATTCAAAAGGTCTCCTGTCATCTTTGAGATTTTCCATGCCTGCCTGCCCAGGTAAGGCCCATAGAAATCTTCATTCTCTTCCTTTCTGTACAAGAGAGTGGAAAGAAAGGAAAGGAAAGGAAAGGAAAGGAAAGGAAAGGAAAGGAAAGGAAAGGAAAGGAAAGGAAAGGAAAGGAA
>JANHGN010004345.1:6275-28998 GCA_024605025.1 Megaceryle maxima | reverse complement strand
AACTGTAAACTGAATTATTCCAGATAGCCTGATAAAAAACAATGACAACTCTTTAACTTAGAACTATAATATCTTTCTTTATTTATTTATTTTAATATCTAATTAGTGAGAATATGGCAAGTGTTACAGAAGGTGTTGCTTTTCTCCATGACATTTATGAAATGCTGGAGGAAATTCTGATCATTCAGAATTAGCCTTACACTGTATGTTATAGTAAATGTGACTTCAACTTCAAAAAGAATTTTACCTGAAGGATATATACTTCCATCAGTGTTCCTGGATGCATTGGAACAGGCTGTCCGGGGAAGTAGTGGAGTCACCATCTGTATCCATACCAGAACATGTTTATCTGTTGTTGCAGCCCTCTGGAACACCATTGTCTGTTGTTGCATTGCAATGTAGAACACAGTACTCGCTCCCAAGTCTGGAAGGTACAGGTGCATGGGGGAATCAGGCAGTCAGCCAGTCTTAGCCCACTCTTTGTTGTCTGGCAAGTGATACCAGGAACTGAACAAAGGAAAGGACATCTCCAGAGCAGGATGAGGGAGATGAAGATTGATGAAGTAACAACCACCAGAGGTGCCCCAAGACTCCCACACATGCGCAACAGGGGGGATGACCACTGTTAGCCACTGTGGATGGAAAAATATTGTTTAGCCTTTGTGCATGAACTGGCCATGTGTGCACTGATGCTGGAGCAGTCTCCATGCCCCCACCAGGAGAGATATAAGTAGCCCGCTGCAGTGGGGAGAGGGGATTCATTTTTGGAAGGTCAACCTTATGCACAACTTGATCCAGGAGACACCCTGCAGAAGGCATTAGGACCTACCAACTCCTCTTCCTGAGCACTGTGTTACATGCCCTTGTCCTGCTAGGCAGTTTATCTACCACTCTGGGGTTAGTATGCATATGGGGATGTTAGGTAACTAGTTGGGTTTGCTTGAATAACATTGCTTTTGCTTATTAAGTGTGTGTGAATGCTTGAATAAAATTGCTTTTACTTATTAGCTGTATGTGTGAGCACTGTTCTTTGTGAAATGGGAATCTTTCATGAACCTGAGACGCCATCCCTGAAGGTGTTCAAAAAACATGTAGACATGTTACTTCAAGATATGTTTTAGTGGTCATGATAATGCTGAGATGATGTTTGGACTTGATGTTCGCAGAGGTCTTTTCCAAGCTTAATGATTCTATGATTTTTTAGAACTTCTATAATATTCTATAATAAGAAATATGTATTATATATATTCTATATACTATATATAATATAGTATAGGAATAATCTATAATCATATTCTATAATAGGAAAGCCTCTGAGCACTTAAAAAGTGAATGAAAACAAATCTCAGCTCTTCACTTTTTAGAAATAAACATTCCTCAATTTAATATTTTTAAACTGAAAGCAGAGAGGATTACTGACTCTGTCCTCAATACAATGGTATTTATTGGTAACTTATATAGCTGTATTTTACACTAACACAAGGAATCCTGTAAAAGACAAATGCGTACATATAATGTGTCTGAATTTTCCTGATGCATGCTTTGGTTCAGTTAATGTGTTTACAATTTACAGTGTATTGCATTAAATATTTTTTTCACTGTCCAATGCCATCTGAGTATATTTCTATATGTTTTCAAATTATATTTTTCAATTATTTTAAATTATTAATCTCTTTTTTCAGTCTTTAAACATTATACATATTAAATTCACAAGAAAAATATAAAACTTCATCCAAGAACAGCAGCAAGCATAGTTGTAGAATCAGTGCCTAAAATATAAGCTAGATGTCCCAGGTCATTTAATAAAGTAATGTAAATTGTAGACTTTTTGGTTTAGGCATCTTATCCAATTTAAAAGTAAAATTATAAATAACTAATATTTTAAAAAAGTATTTTAAATACTTTCAGTATATTAGCTGTGTCTTGACAAAAAGAAACATTAAAAAAATACTTTTTTCTCATACTATTCTTAAGAAATATCTTTTACTAATTACCCTTCAGATGTTCTCCTAAGATGTCATAGACTTAACTGAACTACTCTGAAGCAAATGGACAGTTCTCACTGTTGTCTGTGGGGTCTTAATTCAAAAACTTAAACATAATGCAGATTGATTTTTGTGATATCATCCATATTTAAGAATAATAAAGAAAAGAAGATCAGAATGCTTCTTATACATAAAAGGGACTTCTAGAAATTCCATTCTATTTGGATAGCTAGGCAAGAAACAAGAAAAATCCTGGTGTGAAACAGGAATATAATTTGCTGATGATACATTGATTTGGTTAAACATTACTGAAAAAAATGGATCAGAAAAAAATAACCTTAAGAATCAGAGTATTGGAAATAACACAAAATTCAGTGCTGTAAAATGAAGGGTCATGTAAAGAATAAATGTCAGACTTTACAAATACAAAATAAGACCCTGTCATTTGAAAATGGCAAGAAAGAGAAAGATTTGACTTAGTATCATATTGTATATATATCTGATCAAAGTATGGAAGTATATTAGAAGATGATTGCAGGCTGCCTAGATGATGTAATTATGAAAAAATTTGCATCCAATGTAGGACATTTTAAGATGAGCATTCCACACAGAGAAAAGCAATATTAGTCTCTTTTCTTACTGCAGTGAGAGTTCTCTAACCTATGATTTAAAAGAACACTAATTAGAATTTAAATAGTATTTATCTAGAACCAAAATATAGATGTACCAAAATACCATAAATAAAAAACTACAGTGATCTTGTAATACTATAATGGCTTATCTAGATAAAATTAATAAATAATTTACATAAATATGTGGTCAAACTGACCACCAAAAGTAAAATAAAAAAGGTGTGTATAGTTATTCATAGGAGGGATCCAAATAAGAAAAGTATCAAGATAGGGATAAAGATAAACCCAAGGGACTGTGTATAAACAGAACATCCTTCCAGGTTAATGAGACAGATGACTGGTAAAACGAAAACGAAGCTAAACAGTATTAGGAATAATTGATAATCCCCTCTTTAGAGAAGTGCAATTAACATTAAAAACTTGGGTATATATATACACCATATATGAGTAAAACTGGAGAAGTCTACTTTGGTTCTGATTTTTGTTGTTGAAGCACTCTGGTTCCTGATCACATGGACCTTGCCAACACCTTGCCATGTAAAATTGATACAGTATTCAAGAAGGTGCAGCAGGTTACCTTTTCATAAATTAGACCAAACAGGCATTTGCCAAAAGCAAAAATGAAACACCCTCCCACCTCAAAAGCTAGGATATGTTTTATTTTTCCTTAAGTTCATTTCCTAAGAGGAAAATTATCCTGATATCTAAAATTCTGATGAAGAAATTATTTCCATTTTCATATTACATTTGGATCTAGGAAATACTCTGTAACTACTAAAATAGAAAATTCAGCATTTCCCTGGGCAGCCTGTTTCAGTGTTTAACAATCCTTTCTGTGAAGAAATTTTTCCTAATATCCAGCCTGAACCTTCCTTGGCACAACTTGAAGCCATTTATTCTTGTCCTAACACTTGTTACATGTGAAAACACACTGATGCTCTACCTTGATACAACTTACTTTCAGGTAGTTGTAGAGAGCAATAAGGTCTCCCCTCAGACTCCTCTTCTCCAGGCTAAACAACCCTCGTTCCTTCAGCCACTCCTTGTAAGACTTGTTATCTAGACTTCTTTGGACACCCTCCAGTGCCTCAATATTTTTCTTGTAGTAAAAGGACCCAAACTGAACACAGTATTTGAAGTGCAGCCTGATCAGTGCTGAGTACAGGCGAGTGTGGTGTTGGCCTTCTCGGCCACCTGGGCACACTGCTGGCTCATATTCAGCTGGCTGTCAAAAAACACTCTCAGGTCCTTTCCCACCAGGCAGCTTTGCAGCCACTGTTCCCCAAGCCTGTAGTGTTGCCTGGGGCTGTTGTGACCCAAGTGCGGGACCTAATACTTGGCCATGTTAAACCCATAACACTGGCCTGGTCCCCTCAATTCAAACTATCCATATCCCTCTGTAGAGTCTCTGTACTATCAAGCAGATCAACACTCACACCAAATCTGGTTTTACCTGCAAACTTCCTGAGGGTGCCCTCATCCAGGTTATTGATAAAGATATTAAAGAAAATTGGACCCAGTACTGATCCTTGGGAAACATCACTTGTGGCCAACTGCCAATAGGATTTAACTCCATTCACCACAACTCTTTGGGACTGGATATCAAGCCAAGTTTTTTTCCAGGGAAGCCATAAGCAGTGATTTTCTCCAGGAGAATTCTGTGGGAAACAGTGTCTAAAGCTTTACTGAAGTCCAGGTAGACAACATCTACAGCATGTCCCTCATTTACTAGGCAGCTCACTTTGTCATAGAAGAACAAGTCAAGCAGGACCTGCTTTCAAAAAACCCAACTGTGCCTGATGACCTGGTTGTCCTGTATGAGCTGCATGATGGCAGTCAAGATGATCTCCTTCATGACCTTCCCTAGTACTGAGGCCAGACTGACAGGCCTGTAGTTCCCCAGATTCTCCTTCTGGTGCTTCTTGTAAATGGACAACACATTTGCTAACCTCCAGTCTCCCGGGACCTCAGTTATCCAGGACTGCTGATAAATGATGGGATATGGTTTGGTTAGTCCTTCCACCATTATTCTGGCTGAGTTTTAAATACCTACATCTACTTTTGGGAAGTAGGTAATGATGTGAAATATAGTAAACATTTTCTGCAGTTGACATGCCTTACAGTTTTCCAGTATATAAGATACTGAACTCTATAAACACAATGTAATTGAACCACTATGTATACTGAAGCATAGAATAACCTTGTTTGTTTTTAAAGTATAAGCAATTGTCCAGGTTCAGTATATAATGCACTCTTATCCCAAGACACCTCCAATCATACAAAAATGGTCTAACAAAAAATAACAGTGTACACTGACATCTTCTCATTAAAATATTTCCACATTAATGTCCACTGTTCACTGTTTTGTCACTGCTTCTTCAACCTTAAATGAGAGACTGAATCTGACTCCTTTAAGAGTCTTGCTTTTCATTAAAGATACTGTATGGACCCACTCTGATGACAAGAAGTACTTGGGAGTCTGGACATGGGAGTCTCCTCAACATTACTGTCATTTGTGAGTAGCAGGAGTTCGATTTAGCTAAGATATGTACAGTACTACAGAAAAGGAGGTTATAAAGGAAAAGGTAATACAACTCTCAGTTCAGATGGAAACCAGTGGCGGAGGCGGGGAGTAGGGAAAAAGAAATGCTTTTACAAACTCATGATAATGCAATGAGGGAACTGTACAGATCAAAGAACTATTTTCTGGTAGTGGGAGGCCCAGGTGAATAGAGGTGGAAACCCTACAGGTCTTTCATAAAGCAATTAAGAATGATATTTTCATAAGAGAAAGGAGCATCTTTTAAAGAGCTTTTACACCCAAATATCTCCTGTAGGCTCTGTGAAAACCTTTCCAGAGAAAGAAAAGAAGAAAAGGAAGTTGAAGTCTTTGAAAATAACCCTCTGGCAGAATACACTGAATATTCTAGCAGTTCTGTACTCCTTGGGTGAAATTCTGGGTTTATTGTCATAGTGACAGAAGGGATCATTGACTACTGTAAAGCTATGATTTTCTCCCTGAACAGAAGCATTCAAAAACCTGGGAAAACTCTGAATGTTTCTTCTAAGATAAATACATCACTATTTATTTGAACTTTATTATTTATTCTTCCATGTAAATTATTTCTCCAGAATTACTGATAATATTGTCTATTTACAGTATCCCCTCAGTCACATGACAGTGGACATATAAGTCTCACAGCTCTCAGAGAGAAGTTTCAGGAGGTGTTTCTCCATTTTTAAGAGAAAAACATCTCAGGAGGAGTGTAAGAAAATATCTTACCAAAAGTCATAAGAGGAGTCTTCACCTGGAGTTTTCATATTCTCTGTTCTCCACTCTAAGTAGGTCATACACTTTTCTCCTATTTATTCTGCCTTAACATAAAAAGTGACAAAATCTGGATTATAATTCTAAGACAATCAGGTTTTCAAATTGCATCATTGAAGGTTAAGTGTAAAATTTATGTGTAAGTGATTGCCTATTTTTCCCTCCAACTATTTTTCCCTCCATTACCAGTTTTCCCAATTACGATTATAATGTTATCAGTGATCTCCTAGAGTATTAGAATGCTTTCTTTTTTTTTGGGGGGGGGGGGTGGGGTGGGGCAAGTAATTCTTCAATACATTGTTGCAGCAGATGCTGAGCACCTCCTGAGGACAATAAATTAATTCCCTTAAGAAAGGAGAAGGAAGTCAACATCCTGTGAACTTCCTGTAAACTTTATTCCTGATAACATACAGAAGACACTCAGCACATGGATGGATTGAGCCTCTGCTTATGTGCTTTGAATTTCTGGCCCCTTGATTTTTATGAGGCAACTTGCACTTGCTTGATAACAAACTCCAAAAGGAATCTCCTATCAGCTCTGATACTGGCTTTGGATAGAAAGATCTTTGTTCCTATCGAGCTCGAAAAGCACAGACCTGAAGGTTGCAGTGTCAGATTAAAACAAAGATCAGGACATGTATTCTCAGCTTCTACCTGTCAAACACACACTTCTGAAATATTTATGGGCTTCATTGTTCTGTCAAGTATAAGGCATTCTTGTTAACATTTGGACATAATTTAGGCCATATTTCATAAGCACAACTGTTAAATATTTATGACTAACACTCATTACTTTAAAAGCACTTCACATATACATACTTTTTAAATTATTGATAAAGAGAGTTTGGACAGATCTTATTTTTATTGCCCTGCACTTCTGAAAATTAACTTTTCATAAATTTCTGTGTTAATATCCTGAGGGTCTTACCATCTTTCTTTTTTTTTTTTTTTTAAGACATGAATGTTGAAATACCTCTGCTCTTTTAATCCATGATGTACAAGACTACTGTTACAGAATATGTATCTAGACACAACCTGATGTAGTTGAGGATGTTTCTTCTCACTTCAGGAGGGTTGGAGTAGGTGACCTTTAAAGTCCCTTCCAACTCAAGCTATTTTATGATTCTATGATTTTACTGTTTTGATTTATGGAGGTGGGGAGTATAATGAGCTAAGTGCAAAATAATATGGAGATGTTGACAAAGATCAGATATTCTTATGCGTATGTATGGACAGTAATTCAATGCTCCCAAATAGGCAGTGTGGGCTGCAGTTATGAGGTAGAACTGATTACAGCAAAAAATAATCAAACCTCATAATGATTAACATCAGTATCTACATATATATTCTCTGTGAGGATATCCTCTCTTCTGTCTGTGGTTAATGCTAATAACTCAATTTACTTATTGTTTGTGTACTGCTGTTGTGACAATACAATAGAGAAGACTGAACTTGCAACAGCTCTCATTCAAGAGCCCGTGCTGCAGAAACTCCCATTTTAGCTCTGAAGATCCCTATCTCAGTATCTGCTGGAGGTTACCACTCTTGCAATGTAAGCTTGGGAAGACAAATGGCTGTAAAACATCAGCCACATGATGCTTATTCTGTGAGGATGTAATGAGAGAACAGGACACATCTCCCAGCCAAGAGCTCTCATTTCAAACTTCATAATTCTAAAAGAGATTCAGGATGCTTACCAAGACATATATCTCTACAACATAACAGCTTGTCGCCCCTTTCTGACTGATCACCATAGAACGACTTATCTGCCAGTTGCCTCGTTCAGACTTTTGCTCCAAACAGGACCAGTCCAGATCAAGCTGCCTGGAGTGTCATCCAATCAAGTTTTGATGATGTCTAAAAGAAACATGTATTTTCCTTCAATTCCTGCAAATTCTGTGAAATGTTGGAGTATCAGACTATACAGAATTGAGTTTCCATTCCTGATGAATTTCTGATATTCAAAAGTATGATACTATATCTCACATGGGTTCATTAATTGCAATTTATGAATAAAAAAGTTTTCTTTAAAAATCAATGTCTTAGAGTTATAAATGATAAACTGAGACATTATTAATATAATTAATGACATGTGTTTAGAGAATATCTGAACCAACATCTCAGCTAACTTGTTTCTTTTCACATATACTGGCTTAAAGATGGTTAGAAAGAACTGAAAGAATATCTCCTTCTCTAATCAGGAGGAAAAGATCCAGCTTTTTCACTTACATTATACAACACTTCAAACTAGCTTGCTAGTTCTTAGTTAATGGACTATCTCATGGTATTGCTAGGCTGTTTTTTTTCTCTCCTGTCACAGGAACATCTAGGATAATTGCCTTCATAGGTGCATTCCAAACTTTCCCCAGTTCTCAGTTTCAAACATAAATGTATAACTTTCTAAATAATGTACTATCAAAACCACCACTTTTGCCAAAGCTATTTCTGATTCTTCAAACTCAATTCAGTTGATTAAGCATACTATTTGAGATCCTTCAAGGTTTCCAAGACATCTGTGTGTCTGACAGGTAGTACAGAGTAGCTAGAATAGATCCATGACTGGACTGACAGATGAAGGTGAGACATGTTGTCTTTGAGCACCTGAACAAGATTAGGAAAAATTTCTTCATATTTAACTTTGTACTTATATTACCTCCAATCCATATATGGAGTGGAATCCACTTTTCCTTCATGCTGGTTTCTACAGTGTAGGTGTGTACATGTGAGCTAAAGGTTTAAGCTCCCATCAGAGCCAGTGAAGATTTAACTAATGTAGTAATTGGAGATAAGGAATTCTCTCATCAGTGTTCCACTAATCAAGTGCAGTTGTATGTTTAATTCAGTTCACTCCTTTACAGTGTCTACTGCTACTACAGATACTACAAAGAATCTAAAGCATATAGAGGTCAGGTGGGATAAAAGTTAAGTACTACATGCCTATCGAGATGCTTCTTAGGACTGCTCAGCCAACATAATGGTAATTTAGTCAATATGTGATTACAGACATTAAAGACTCATAATTGAGCAGAATCTTACCTATGATGTGTTGATATAAGACAGGACTGATTTTAGTGTGAAGTTTTTGGATTTAAGGGAGGGTCCTATAGATGGTATTCTGCCTCTAGTGAGATAGGCAATACACTTCTTGGCAATTTAGATTCTACAGTAGAAAAGTGGAGAAAGAGGCAAACCTGAGCTCTCTAAGAGCAGGAAACTAAGAGTTGAAATTACAGATCGGCATTGGCTCCATCAGTTTTTCTAATATGAAGTACATGTATCATACTGGTATATATAATGAGGTTTATGAAAAATGATAGTGATTTCTTTGCAATTTTATCTTTTAATGTGAATATTTAGGGTTGTATTTCTTTTCATATTTGAAAAAAATATATTATTTTCATATATATTTTTACTTAATCCCTTCTGCTTCTCTAACATAAGATACTTCTCAATGTTGTTTACAATTAGACACATTAATATTACAACATATATTTTGCAAGGATGAATATCTTTAATTGCATTAACACTATGCTGGCAAGCCAGAAAATAGAGACTAGTGATTAAAGCAATGACATACAAAAAGTTAACAGAAGGTAACAAAAGCATTACTTTTCTTTCTTTTCTTTTCTTTTCTTTTCTTTTCTTTTCTTTTCTTTTCTTTTCTTTTTTTAAGAGTGAAAAAAAAAAAGTAAAAATAAAAAAGTAGATAGCTTACAAACATTCAGAAGTTGCTTATCTTAGTGATTAGAATTAAAAAGCCCTGACTTTTCACTCCTTGATGACATCATCTTCAATTCCTTTGTAACTTTTGTGGTAGATCTGTGAGTATATCTGCTCTACAGAGACAGAAATGTAGGGAGATACACAGGATAGCCATAAATAATGTAATTCAGGTATCAAGAGTGATTTACCTGAAGCAGCAGCAATCTCAATTGCTATGTTTTTCAGTGTAATGCCAAACCAGATTGTTCCCAATACACAAGATGATGTTGTTTACAGCTAACTCTGGTATCTTCACACTACTCTGTAGCATAGATACAGCTATATGCATACAAACTATTATAAACACCTTAAACTAGGGTCTGAATTTTCACTTGCATTTTTTAAGGGTTCAATAAGATGACAAGCATATCATAAGAAATAAATAGCAGTGTCAGATAGTAGTAATTAACAACATCAGGACCTCTAAACCTTGCATTTAGACATCTAAAATATCTTTCTGAATTACTTATACTAAATGCTTCAAAATTGAACAAGATGAATAAGTAAATTGTCAATGTTGCATAGACTTACATGGGCTATATCTGAAGAGTTATTCCTCCATGAAGTAATGTAGGCTTCTAAAAGTAGATATCTTGAAAAATAATCTACAGTAGTGTACAACTTTTAATGCCTGATTTAGTTTGCCTTCCATTTCCTCAGACGGCTGCATAGCACTGCATGTTTAACAGACTACATAGACATACTGGTGCAAAAAATAACTGGGGAACAGGTATGCTTTTCAATGAAGTATGTCAAGGTTTCTGGGGGGGGTGGAAGTTTACAATTTCCCTTCCCATGTTACAAATCAGTTTTTCAAAAATTCCAGTTAGAGATTTCTTTGGAACATTGTCTTGCATTGTGAAGACATTTATCAATTTTTATTTGTGCCTTTAAGTGACGAATTCAGAAAACTGGACATTCAGAGTTTCAAAATGAACCAGTTTTCAGGCTCAGACAGACAACCAGGGTAAATATTGAAATGCTGGGCCTTTCAGCCTTTCTATTCTCTCTCATATACTTTCCTGTCATTCAATGTCATCTCTTGACTGATTGCCTTGTTAGTATTACTTTCTTATTACCATCACTGACTGTATTTGAAAAATATGTTTTTTATTGAAATTTTCTATGAAATTTGTACCACATTGAAAGAATATTCTATTTGACAAAATCATTCTTGCAGAAAAATCCTAGCCATTTCTAGTAATTAGTACAAAGTGCATATAACTGCACAGAAACTGTTTTGTGAATGGAAGCTTCTGAAATCCCTCTTGCTTGACACCTCATTCTGCTTCCCTCCTTGTAAGGACTACAAGTAATAGAAAGCTGTAAAAGGTTATAAACAAAACTTGTATTATGTTGTGATTTCTTACAAAGCATTTATGGGATGGGAGGGAAGAAAACAACATGTTTTCAAACATAATTTTAACTCTCCCTTTTCTTTGCCAGGATTTTTTCAGCAGTAAAATCTGTAGTGTGTTTCTGTTTTGAAGAAAGTAAGAAGTTCTCTGATTACTTGATAAAAAAAGAGAAAAATGTGTTTATAAATAATTTGAAACATTTTAGTCACACCTGGAAAAGTTCAAGGACAGGGTAATGACAAAGCAATTTGAAGTAATTCTTATTTAATCTTCAAAATCATAATTAAACTTCTTAGGAGTGAGACATTGAAATAAGAATCTTACAATAAAATGTTTAATTTAGGATTATTTTTTTTTATGAGTTTGTAAAGATGGATTAGATCTTATACATATCTTAAACAAATGCTTTTCCTATTGATTTTAGTAGGAGATAAACAGAACTTCAGTGCTGTGGTGCCACATTGCTTCCCCTGTACACATCCTAGCATTGCAATAATTCATGTATAGAGTAGCACACAGATATAAAATGGAAGACTTGCACATAGTCATAAATACATAGTAAACAGGAGAATAAATAAAAAATAAAAGATTAAGGTAATCTAAAAATGTGGTTTTTGAAAATATCAATACCATAAAGTTTTTTGAAAAAGTCTTCAGATGATACTTCTAGTTATCTGCTAGATTCATGTCAATGTGATCATAAAAAGTAAGAAAAAAAATTTAAAAGTTAAGAACATTTATTTCCCTTGATATTTCTTCATAATATAAATACTTGAGAATACCATCAATTTCTATATTTTTTATTAACCACAAATGAATAAAGTCACAAAACCAAAACTATGGAGCTATGAGGTCAGATATATCTTTTGAATATCTTTGTTGAATGTTACTGACAAGACTGAAATAACTGTAAAAATTAAAATGCAGAAAAAAACCCCAACCAACCAAAAAAAAAACCAAAACCAAAACCAACAACAACAAAAACCAAACCAAACCAAAACAAACAAACAAAACACATAAAAACCCCCACAAAAAACTAGGCACAATTAAATTGTGGCTATACTTCAGTCAATTACAAAGATCAATTCAAATGTCCCAACCTGTTTGCAATTTAATTATTAAAAAAATAGTTGTATCTTAATGTACTTTTAGGATTAGACTTAAAAATATATAGTTGTCTTTTTATTCCTCTGTCTTGAATGAGACTTTTATGTTCCTTTTGTTAGTACTTCCAACATCACTCTGTTATTGCAAAAAGGAAGTTCACCTGTACTCATTGGCCCAAACTCTAGCTGAAAACTTGAGTTTTGAACACTGATGATGATAGGACCAATGTTACTCTGCTCTGACTGGGGAATATAAACACACTACTGCTAACTGAAGTGAGGAGTAGTTTCTCTAAACTAAGCATTTATTTAATCAATTACTATTTGACTTTAACTGAAGAAAAAAAAAAGAGGGATCTGCATTTCAAACATTATAAAGGACTGCTTTACTGCCATTTCCTTGGAACTCAGAAGAAAGTATCTACATTGCTAATACTTCAGATTCTACATTAATCTGGACACAGGCATCTAAATGGCTAAAAACAGTAACTTTGAGAAGTCTGAGAATGTAAAGTTTGGATTAAGGCATGTAACATAGTTAAGTTCTCCTGCTAGTCTGTTGCACCAGAAAAAAAGCAATACAAATTAAAGAAGAGAAGAAATTAAAAACTACACAAACTTACACATTATTTCAATAACCCAACGTGATTTGTTCATCACTTGACATCATATAAGCACTTTCTTTTAATCATAATAACACTGCTTGAGGAATAGACTGGTATATTTGTTAACATCCAAAAAGTAGTATTCAAAAATAGTAGTCAGACTACAGAACAGATGTGCAATACTGTTTATTTTAGATGGGGGGGGAAATAAAATAAAAATCATTCATCCTTTAAGAAACTGGCTATGTACTGAACACTCAGGGCCAACATACATCACCCCAAATCTTCAGATGTGACGTTTTTGCTTTTTTGTCTTTTGTGACAGTATACTTGTATATAACTGTTGAATAGTTATCAGGTTATCCTCTAACTGGGGATTAGACATGTTAATCTACTGCCATTTATCATCTGCCTGTCATTTTAAGCCTTGTGCTCCAGACACTAATGCCTGTAATATCCTGGATCCATGAGTGCTGTCATCTGGGTATGTGTAGCTTTCCCTGTGGTCAGCATGGATCTGATTGCTTTTTATGTCAACTGATCATAAATGCATTTGTCCATATGGTTCCAAAGCTGATATCCATCTACCTGTGTGCTTTTTGTCATGATGTGATCAATCTCTTCATGACTGTTTGCCTGCAATATATTAATAGTACATTTGTACTATGAGCATAAACAGCAGAATTCCTGATTTTCACTAAGATTTTCACCTACACCTTTGGAATATACCTCAAAAACTTTGTCTTGGTGAGATGGTCTATAATAATAGCTTGAAAACCTTTCAGATATAAAGCCTCATCAATTTTGCTTCTGCTACCTGAATGTTGTCTATGTGTTTGTACTCTTTCAAGAACCTCTCCTGCAAGCACTGGTGTCAGTTCAAAAGGTACTTAGTTTGAGAGTGAGTAGGAAGACCTTCTAGTCTAGTTCAAACTTGTTTCCATTACTGAGCAAAGAAAGCTCAGCCTATCATGTTTTGGATCTAAGACTGTTAATTTTCAGTGGTTGTACTTATTTTTTCTCCGCATTTTGGGTTCTGGTAGGTTTTCCAGTTGATCTTTGGATGAGAAATGCCAATCTCAGACCAGAATGCAGGTATACAATCTTGTTAACCATTTCAACAAAGCTGCAGTTGCATTATTTGCTCAGGGAATTAAAAGCATAATATTACTATAAAACATGCCAACTACTCACTTAAGATCCCTCATTTCCACCAACTTTAAGATATATGAACAATACATATTACTATTCAGAGTGATAGTGGTAATTAGAATTGAACTCATTTAATGCATTTTCAATGTATTCTGGAAAGAACTTGTAATAATTTTCCAAGTGCAGAAATTTGATAATATGCTTTTGCTGAGTTTCAGCTGTACAAGAGCATCATTCTCTGAAGTTAAACATCTTTAAAAGTATGTGTTGCCACTTAAAAAGGAAAAAAAAATTGTTACTGTGGCTGTTAGAAGAAATGTGAGTTACCAATTTTACTAAATATTATTATTTATGTTATTATGCAAGCATCAATATACATTAAACAGTTACATCATTCTCACTGAAGATATTCAACATAGCTAAGTGTAAAATATAGGTAAATACCCTCTCCAGAGGTTTTGAAATGGGAGTTCATATATGTGATAATTTTGTGAACTCCTTGTAAACTATAGCTGTATTTTTAATAACATTGCTGATGCAGAAATAACACTACCATGTAACAATAAAGTTTTTCTGAAATAAAGACATGATTTTCCTCACTTTAAATGCTATTACGTAACAATTGATGTTAGCACCAAATGAGTTCAAATAGCAGGTACAAAACAATAACAATGGCATGTAACATTCATCTTGAAACCAATATGAACAGGTATCAGTGATGGTGTAGTATGCAAGCCACTTGAATATTTGAGACACTATTTTTTAGTGCAACCAATTCCTTAACTATCCTCACATACTATATCCTGTAAAGGCTTTATTCTTCTATCAATACAGGGATGGAAATTTTTTTTATATGGAATAAATAAAACTTACTCTCATCATAGTAGAAATAATTCTTACAAGTCAGAATTTCTAGGCATTGCATTAACATTCAAAAAAATGCCTTATCATAAGATCTAAGCATAGCTTTAAAAAAAAGGTACCTTCCAATAGCTTGCAGATGCAGGGACCATCTGCACAGAAAAATTAACTGGCTGTGGGCCATTACAATGTTACAATTCAATATCTGTCACTAAATTACAATGTCATGTTAGCAATATATTTTCCTTCCATGTATGTGTAATTTTTAACTATAAGTTACCACTTCAATGCTCTACCACTTGGTATAATCACACTTATCACTAGGAGAAACTATGTATAAAAATAAAATAAAATAAAATAAAAGGTAAAAGACAAAATATTTCTTTCTCTGTAGGTAGCACACTGGTATGGACTGCAATATTATATGTCCTACTCATAGTATGGCAGGAGCTCAATTTATTTTCATAGATACTCATCACAGCTGGTGTATGTGGCATCAGTAATTGCAAGGTCACAGTCACAACACTATAATCAACATTCTGTCATCACTTCCAATATGATCATACTTTTGAGGTTTGTAAGCTTTTTAGAAAAAAAGAGTTAAAATTTTCTCAAGTATTTTGATGTAAATGGAGCTAGCATGAAAGCTGGGAGTTTTTTAAGGATTAAAAAAATTCTTCAATATTGTTTCTGTATGACAGCAGGAATTCTTTGTATCTTTAGACAATTAATTTTGCTCAAAAACCTGTCTTCCCTCACCTTGAAGATTTTATAGTAATGAAAAGTGACAGGTAGTTAATCATCATTATGTATTTAAGATTTTGAAAAATATAACTTTAAAAATAAAACTAAAATCTAGAAGGTACCTTCCTTCTGTTTTCAATTTATGAGACATAATTTAATAAACCAATTAAGTTATTGGTTAATAATAATATTTTGGTGCTACAATAATAATTTATGTTGTCTTTCTAAAATTTTGCCTTCATATGGAGATAAGGCACAGATTCTCAAAGGTACCCAGATATGATATTTATAGAACATACAGCATATAAGTAGCAAATGCTAAAAATGCACTCTAACATCCTAGGATAACTTTTTCATCCTTCACTGTGTCTTGAACTATGTTTTCCAGCTAAGTGATAAATCTAGGAAAGAAATCCCCATATATATTTCTAGACTACAATTCAGTAAAATAGGTAAATGGTAAAATAAATTATGTTACAATAACATTCTCCAAACTCCTGCAGATAGACATATGGTGCTTTTCTTTCTTCTTTTTTTCTTCTTCCAAGTCTCAGCGATTATACTTCTAAGGGAAATGAACTGATCCATCCTTGTCTTTTTCTAAATGTTTGCGTACTGGTATATTTTAGCTAGAGATTAATGAAAATATGTTTCATAGTATAGTATACATTATAATGTCCTTTATTTTCATATAGGAAGAACACGAAGTAAGTCTCTTCAAGAGAGAGTCAGTAGAAATTACTTAACTTTTTGGG
Source organism: Megaceryle maxima (assembly GCA_024605025.1). Lineage (NCBI taxonomy): Eukaryota > Metazoa > Chordata > Aves > Coraciiformes > Cerylidae > Megaceryle > Megaceryle maxima. The sequence goes on along the minus strand of JANHGN010004345.1, from coordinate 12,710 downwards.
ATGCATAATTCATGCCAAGTAAGACAGATACCATAAAGTCATTTTCCCTTTCATTCACCTGGTTAATTGTGTAGCAATCTCTATAGGACCAAGTGGCCAAGTCACAGAAAGCAGGTAAAAGCAACTGAAGAGAGATTCAGGGAGTCTGTGGTAGGCCTTTAGCTATGTCAGATGTAAATAGGACCAGGAATTTTTCCTAGTTGATTTAATGACAGTGAAATTCTGACACAAGCTAAGAAAGTATCCAAGATAAAATCTTTGTCTTTCCTATTAAATATATTTTTGCTAAGCATACAATGCTGGCTGGTTCTGTTGAAGATCTGATGGATCTGTGCTCTGATGCAACATTGGAGTTGCTATGTTTTTATGTATATAAGAAGTATATTAACATCTACTTCACACATGAAACTGTATAAATCATGAATTACACTATACCCTCTTAAATCAAGTCTTGAGGAGAGCATACCTCTAGGTCTAAGTATTTCAACTAATTGTAAGTTTACATATACTGACTTCCTGGTATGATTTTCTTTATTATTCATTAAATGCTCTCAGTTTTAATCTATTTCCTTCAAAGGCTTCTCTCAGGAACACAGAAGGTCATACCAGAGAAGCTACATGACAGGTTAGGGCTTAGATGAGGAAAGAATGATCCAGTAACATATATTAATTGATGAAACAAAATACACTAGAAGGGAAAGAGAACAAAATCTTTAAGGAAAGGGATGCATCTCAGGGACTCCAACCAAGAATTACACACTAAAACTTTCAAACATAATGAATATATTGGTAAAATAAGGTGACTCTTCTGGGGGACTGTTTTTTTTTACTATGACAGAAACCTTAATTGAGCAAGAAATGTTTATCTCTTCTGGAATTTAAAGAGTGAGAAGCATACTAAGTTTCCAATTTTCTCTGCAAGACTCTGAAATCTCCCATTTGTAGTCATTTCATGTTCAGATTTGATGTTGCTCTGAGAAGCTACTCTATACTTATTTCCTCAAATATAAATGTTAGATTTTTAAGTATAATCTCCAAATAATCAGTATTAATGAACTATTTTTTAGTATCATTGAAAATAATTTCATGGACAGAATTATATTCATGCAACAAGTATCAAATATGAAGTCTGTGATTCTAAAGCTTCAAGTCAAAACTCATTTTCTGAGTCTAAAAGAAACAATATGCAGAAAATTATATACATTCAAATAAGGAAAAAACTTATGGCATTCTGGATTAATGGAGTTTATGTCACCTCTATCCACTCTGAAATAGTGACAGATAAAGAATATAGTATCAGTAGAAAGATATCATGCATTTAAATGTAAGAACCAGTTTAGAGTAAGTTCAGCAAGCATTCAATAATGATTTACATTGTGCAGTGTAGTTTTATACAAATCAGAGCAACACTTTTTTTTTTTTTCACTGTCAGAGTACCTTCCTTGTCTCATTCTCTTTTATATAGGAAGAATTATTTATTTCTTTTCCCTGAAACACTACATTTTACTGTCTTGAAAGGAAGGAATTGGATTTGTTACATTGATTTATCTCTAATCTGGCTTTCTGAAAAAGGAGGATTTAGAGTGGGAAAATATTCTGGAGTCAACACATTACTGCTCTTGCAATTTCCATAGATCCATGGATTCAATGAATGAGGTTGGTGTGGACAATAGCCTAGTCCAAACACCTCTGCTCATAGAAGAATGAACTAGAGTAGATGGCTCAGGGCTGTGTCCACTCAGTTTTGAATAGATTCAGGAATGGAGAATGCACAACCTTTCTAGGCAATCTTTTCAAGTGTTTGCCAGCCCTAACTGTAAAAAATGTTTTTCTCAAGTTTGAGCAAAATTTCCTGTCTATGAATTTGTTTCCATTGCCTTGTCTCTATCCTAAGAGTTTGCCTCCATTTTCTTTACACCCTTGCTTCAGGAGTTTTAAAAGATTTTTTAAAATGCCTCTGATCTTTCTCTTCTCCAGACTAATTAGTCACAGCTTGCCCTCTGCTTTCTCTCCTTGTACAAAAGATGCTTCTATCCCTTAGTATTTTTTTCTGTCCCTTTGCTGGACAGTATCTCTATGCCTCTCTTGTACTGAGGAAGTCAAAACAGAACACAGCACTCCAGGTTTGGCCTTACTAGTGTTAAGTTGATATTGTTCCTACCCATTGCAGAAGGGTTGGACTAGATGATGTTTAAAGTTTACTTCCAACCCAAACCATTTTATCATTCTATCATACTATGATTATCATGTGCTGCCCGTAACAGATGATACTGGGTGTGAACTTCCTAGTTGTAGACAAATAACTACCATATGTCTTCAATGTAATTACTTACTCTGGATAAATTTTCCCTAAAATTTAACAAAAATTGTGACCTTTTTCTGTGCTCATAGTTTTAAAATGTTTATATTAAGGTACTGTGGGCTCCTTCCAACTGAAGTGGACTCATGGAAGCAGTCTGCGGAAAGAATCTTTGGATCTTCCCAGTTATTCCTTTGAAATCAAAGCTATGAGATTTTATTGCCTATTATTGAGGTAAAGGCTTGCAAAAGTCTTTTTGATTTAAGTCATTAGATGATATCAGAGTTTTTCAGATTACATTTATTACTGATTATTTCAATGCTTAATATAGTCAGCCATTATTGTACTGTCATTTTATTAATCCAAAAAGGAAATAAATGATCCTCTAAATCCCATTAATAAAGTAACATCAGCATATAGTTCAAACATATGTTATCCTGTAAAAAAACCCCAAACACAGAAGTCTACTTTACAGCAGTAAGATTGCTTGCTGAAGTTAACACATACTTATTTTGAAAAGCAAGGTAAACTTAAAATAGCTGCTTTTGTCATGCAGTCCTCTATTTCAGTTGTTCAGGTCTGGTACTTCTAATAAGGACATAGATTTGCAGTAGATTTTAGTATGGGTTATCTATTGAAATCTTCCCCCACATTTTCAGCTTGTTTTTTCATTAAGTGTGAAGTGTCGCAGTGTATGTTGTTAGCCGTATCTGATCTGGTCAGGTAATAGCTAGTTCTGATACACCTACTGATCCAAGTTTATACATTGGTAAAATGTAAAAGTGTAGAAAGCTATACTGCTTTCTGCATTCCTTTCTAAGGAGAGAATAACACACATCGAAAAAAGGTATGTTTGTTAAAACATAACTGTGTAATTGAATTTGTCTAATATGTTTTATGTTAAATTACAACAACTAAGCTACACAGTTATGGTGGGGACTGGATGAAGCTGTGGGGAAACTAAATTTAGTTCAGAAAAATATGAGAAGTATTTTTTTATTTTCCTCTGGAGTAAACTAGTTGGAAAACAATATGGTAAAAGATAATACATATGAATCTCCATTTAGTTATGAAAATATTTGTTTTGGCTTTTTATAAGTAAAATGAACAAGAGTTAATAGACATTTAGTTAATTAGACATATCCATTTAAATATGGGCATGCAGTTTTATATACATAGTCATGGTAACTTCAAATATATATGGCTGATCTTGCATGATCTATGTTTAATATATTTCAAATTACATTTATCTAGATGTTTTCTATTACTTTGTTTCACAGTTAATAAGAATACACACCCTGAACACATCAACTATATTTAATAAAGATAATATCACTGTCTCTATTTATTTTTTACATAAATGTACTAAAACTTTCATTTTTTTCCCTTCCTATCTCTGTAGCACACCGTTTGGATGCTTAATCTTATGAATATTTTCCTAGGTTTGTTCTAGGAATCATGTTTGATTCCATCTTTCAACTTTAAAAAAAAAAATAAATAAATAAATAAAAAAATCCTAAACCAGTTTAAGGAAATACCTGACTGAAGATAGACACAGGCATATATGTAACCTCCTGTCTCTAATTTCGTCTTCCATAAAACAAGTGGAACTTAATTTATACAGTCTTAAAATACAGAAATAGCTGAAGTGGTTTGCTTTGAAACTTGAATCATTCCTTGGGAGAGAAATTTAAATGCCAAGCCAAATTTCACCAAAGGAAGTGTTTATAAATGTTAACAGGTGCTTAACAGGTGCTTAACAATAGTGTTTGTGGTTTTGGTTGGTTCTTTTTTGGAGGGTTGGTTGGTTTTGGTTGGCTGGCCTTTTTTAAGTCCTAAAAGACCATAACAAGAACATCTATAAGCAATACATATTCTTCTTGTAATTTTCATTTGTATGGAAAAAGAAGCAAACAAAAGACATGAAAAGGTAGTAGATTTTCTAAGTACTTGGATAAGAATAATATTATCCTTAGAAATTAAACAGTACTAAATATGTAACTTATGTATTCAGAATGCAAGAAACATTTTAGGTGTGATATTAGAAAAATTCCTAAGAGTACAGAATATCAGAAATACACTTTTATTTTTCACCTGTTTGCTAACCTTAACATTTTGTTAACCTAACATCTTCTGCTTCCTATCTTATTTATCCTTAGTTAATTAGTATTTCTAATATCTTTAGTGTCCCTGAAGAAAGTTCTCTGAATATTGCTTTTCTCTTGAAATCTGTATGAGTTTCAATTTTTAGCCCCTTTGATTTGTCACATAAAATTTTCAGCTGAAGCTTTGCAGATCAAGGCTCTTTTATGCTCCAAAAGCATTAATTCTACTGAAACATACTCAAATAAAAGTGAAAGCCATATTCTGGAGGAGATCCTTGTAAAATTTATCAAATATAGGTGAGGCCAATGGAGTTTGGATATAATCTCTCCTTTAAAGCAGTACATAGATATGCATTTTAGTTTACTGTCTACTGAAAATAACTATATTCTATAATCCAGAAGAAAAAATGTACCTCCTGAGTCTGGTGGGACAGCTCTTGTGAAATACCTTCTCCTGACTTTTCTTGTAAATGAACAGTTTATGTCCTCATGTTATAATCACTGCATTACATGGTCTAAAGAACACCCCCTTCTTTCCTCTCTATCTTGCTGCTGGCAAGAAATAATGCAGTCATTTGCCATTAGTCTGAATGAAGACATGAGGATTATTGTAAATGGCTAATCAGCATCCAACATCAATCAGAATGAAAAATGTTAGCATACATAAATGCTGACCAGGCAGCACCCAGGTTTAGAAACTTAAATTAGCATTTATGTTGAGCTAACAATATACCTTATTTTTATTATTCAATTTTAATAAAGGGATCTTATCAAGAATTCATTTTCAATACAGGGGATGAATGTGTGTGTCCTAAGTCAGTGAGGTCAACTGTTTTACAGAAGTGCACACTCTGGTTTCCAAAGGATGCTTGCAGACTCATTCAGTCTAAATACCAAAGCTTTAGATATATTTAGTTAAGTTAGATGATTCCTACTTTGACAACCAAACCAAACAAAATTACTATGAAAAAAAAATGGGAAAATGAACTATAGGGAAACAGATTAAAAATGGGAAATAAAACACTCTGGAAGAAAAATAGTTTAAAAACATTTTGGTAGCAAACTGGCAAATTTAGTTCCTGTTTCCAATTTATTGACTTCTTGGCTTCTTGGACTCTCTTTTCTGCCTGGAAATATATCCTTATAGCTAATCCTTTTCCAATAGCATTTTTGCTTGTCATAGGAATAGTCTTGTGTGATTTCCCTTCTGATTTTCTCACTACTGCCACTTCTCAAACAATAATATTTTTTGGGTTACTGTGGGTTTTTTTATTTTCTAAGAATGTACAGTGGGGACACAATTATTATTTTTTTTTTGTTAAGCTTCGATAATGTGATCAAAATAGTAGAAAATATGAAGGCTGTTTTTACTGCTAGGATATCACCCGTTGTCTAACAATGAAAATACAGGCTCAAAATGTTCCACAGAGGGCATGTTATAGTATTCATGTGCTGCATTTGTGTGGTTCTTAGGCAGGTATTAATGCAGGAATTTAATTTTATGCATAGTAATTAGCTAATGTATAGAATATAAAAAAACTTTCACAGCATAAGGTTTCTTCACAGCAATTCTTCTCAAGACACGAAAGTGGTAAAAGCGGTGGTAATTCTTTTAGAAGTTAAGTTTTTTTAATGAATGGCAAATCTATGAAATATGGAATTCATGGTTTTCAGAGTATCATAGAGTTTCAAATAGAATTTTGTAAATCATTCAAAATGAAAAAAAATAAATAGAAGAAATTTTTTGTTTCTGTTTATTTTTAATATCAGCCCACTGTGAAATTCTAATAATGATAAAGCTTGCTGTTGAATTGTCAAAACATATTTCTCAAAAAAAAAGCATATACTTATAAATTATTTTTAAAATAAAGTGTGGCAATATTCCATTTCAAATCATATTTCACTAAAAATGGAACTGAAGTTAAAATGAAAAAGTTAAAAAAATATTTTTTTTATGCCTTATGAGGAAAGGCTGAGACACTTGGGGCTTTTTAGTCTAGAGAAGACAAGACTGAGAGGGGATTTGATAAA
>JANHGN010004344.1:86593-98875 GCA_024605025.1 Megaceryle maxima | reverse complement strand
GGGGGGGGGGTTGGTTTTTTTTTGCAGCTGTTCACCCATACGTTACATCAGACTATCACTCCATTAGTTTTATTTAATAGTTCATACTCCATCCTGCCATGCCTCTCAAAGGAATACAAATCAAATAAGGACATTGCTATTTTGGCATACCAGAAACCACAAAAAAAAAAAAAAAAAAAAAAACCCAAAACCAAAAACAACTTTAGTCAGTCATAAATAAAACAAGAATTGATATCTCTGAAGTTAGTACTGAGTTTACAAGCTTTAAAGTACCTACCTCTCAATACCACTCAGCCTTGGTTGATGTTCAGCATCCCACACAGAGTTTAGCTCTGGTGGATCTAATATTATAAGATGACTTTATGGAATAAACTATTAATGCACTATTCAAAATAAAGTTTTCCTAGCTCTTAAGAATTGATTTGAGTACTGTGTGTTAGTCTAGCTGCACTAATAATGTCAATATATACAGAAGGCATTTTTCTACAGGCATTCATGAAATTAGTAAATGCCTGAGGAGAAATAGAGAAATCGGGAAGAGGTTAGTTGAATCCTGCCAACTACTACTGCACAATTCAATCACAAGTATCTCTTCTCATACACATCTCTTTTTTTATACTTTGATACCCGAAGTAACTCCATTCCTAACATATAGGCTCAAACACAAACCTCTCAGTCACCTTTTCCTTCAGTCTCATATCTTCTGTTTTCCTTTAACTAACAGTCCCGCAACTACAATTCAGCTGCTGTGTGCCCACACCATTTATGTTACCTTGCTGTCACATACTGCATTGCAAATATGTTTCTAAATGTACTTTCTAACATTTACTGATGATTCCCAATGGATTATTTAGTATGAACTACAGCTTGTCAGAATATTTTAAGTGAAGGAAAATTTTTTCAAGATATGCTGGTTCCTAAAAGCTAAGGAATGTCATGGATATGTACTGATTCATGATATTTTTACCACAAATGTCAAGAAGGAGTCTAGGATTAAAAATCCTACTAAATCTCAACAATCTATCAATAAATGCTTCTATATAATAATATTTCCCACATGTATTTACAGCAAGAAGGAATTGGTTTTGTTCAGTAAACTCTGTGATGCTATCTCTGGCTACATCAGAATACGCAACTGAAACAAGATAACAGAGGATGTCTCTGTCCCCAGAAAGCCTCAACATAGTAACTTAGAACTGGAAGGACATCACTAGAAATTAAATATGAAAGAGAACAGCAACAGTTTAAAAGGCAGGATCAGGCTAAATCCAAGCTACTCTCCTAAATGTTGGCTGAATCAGATTCATAAACCAACACATTTTTCATCAACTTTTAACACATCTCTGATAAAGACTCTCAATTATTTGGTTCTACAGTGGGATATAGAAAAAAACCCAAGCATGCAATGACCCCTTAGTTTGTGAAATTAAGCAGTTAAGAACCAGAATTTTAACTGTGTTACTTAAATTTACAACATTTTGTGTACATGTTATGATAAAAATAATATTTTTAAGCTAAATTATACACACAACATGAATGCTAAGAAAATTGTATTAATCAGAATAAGACATACTCTTTAGACCATCAGTAAAGGAGAAATAAAAAAAAAGAAAAGAAAAAATTCATAATAGACTGATGGTTTGTTGTTCCCAGATACAGAATGTAACCACTTCAGTTCATTCTCCAATGTACTCAAGGGACAGTTGGTACCATTACTCTTATAAAATCATGAAAATGCCAGAACAAAAATACTTTCTGTAGAAAACACTATTTTTTTTCCCCCACAAACTTTATGAAAAAAATGGAAAGAAATCTTTTTTCAATTAAAATTCAATAAATCCTAATTAATTGGAAGAAAAAAAAATACATATGTACTTTCTTAGAAAAACAGGAGGAATGCAATATGTAATATAGTACATCTTAATCCCTACACCCAAATAGCTATAAACTATTTAGAACTCATTCTAAGTTGCTACACTAATGGAAAAAATCTCAATTCAAATAAAAAAAAAAATAATAAAAAACCACCAACAACTACAAATGGATAAGTTATTAATACCATTATTAATAATAATGTTTTACAGACAACATCCTCTAAGCTTTCTTTGCTTTGTTACAATCGTTCTTTAGTGGTCCATCCCAAAATTCAAAACAACCATATGTATGAAGAGACAGGCTTGGCAAAGCAAGAAACTCATGGTGGAGTTCCAATGTGGAAAGTCTGTATGTATGAAGTGTAAGAAGGGACAAGGTGACCAAGGAGGAATTGACAAACATCACATGAGTATGTAAAGGCTGTGTCAGGTTAAACAAAGTTCAGCAGGAGTTGACTTGCATGGAATGTCAAGGGCAACAAGAGCAGCTACTAAGGCTACAGTAACAATGAAAGGTCGAACAGGGAAGATAAATGCCTGTTGCTGAATTGAGCAGGTGATCTAGAGCCTGCAGACAGAGATGACACTAAATGACTCACTACTGCCATTGTTTCAGTCTTCACCAACAAGGTCTCAAAGGCATCTGGTGTTTAGCAAAGGGGTTCAAGAGCTACAAGTAGCAGATGTGGTCTAAGTTAGGAATGACTTGCAAGACCTCAACCTATGTAAATACACAGGATCAGACAATAAGAATCCACAGACACCAAAACAACTGGCCTCTCCATCTCTGAGAAGTCATGGAGATGAAGAAGGTACTCAGTAAGGGCAGGAAAACAAATGTGGGAACTATAGGTGAGTCACTTAAGTTCCTGGGAAAGTTAAGGACTTAGTCCTCTTGGAATGCACTTTCCTGGACACACAGGGAAGGTGACTAAGAACAGTCAGCATGGATTTCCCAAGTGTAAATCATTCCTGATTGCCTTCTATAATAAAATTACAAGTTTTAATGAGGAGGGGAAAGCACATGATGTCATTGATATCAAGGCTTTTAACACTGTCTCACTTCAAGTTAGGATGTTAACATCTATTTCTGAAGGGTAAAAAGTCAGTTGGATGATCAAGCCCAGACGGTAAATGTTTAATGGACCTTACTCCACCATGAGGCCAGTAACAGGTGAAGTATGACAAGGGTTGATCCTGAGATCTGTCCTGTTCAACACATTAACCAATGACCAAGCAGAGGCAACAGAGCGCAGTTTGTAAAGTTTGCAGTTAATTCCAAATTCTGAGAAACAGTTTCTAAGCTTAAGGGCAGGGCTTCCATCCAGAGGAACATAGATGGGCTGAAGGAATGGGCCAAGAGTAGTCTCATGAAATTAAGTGTACATGCCCTGCACCTGGAAAGGAACAGTCCCATGCAACAGTACAGGTTGAGTTCAATCACAGAGGAAAATTAGTCACTTACCTTTAAATGACACATTCAGTACCAAATTGTGATCAAACTTTGCAAGCATAGTTGCATTTACCTTGTATGGAACGCAGTCCAAGGTAACATGAAACAGCACTGAAAGGACATCCCACTCCTCCCCACCTCCATACCATTCTACATTAAAAACAGAGCTTTCCACATTAAAAACAGAGCTTTCCATGAAGAAATTACACAATGTTTAGCCTGCTTCTAAAAAACTTTTCTTTTGCATTATCCCTTACCTTTGTATGCAATAACTGGGTGCTCAGCTCTGTGACAGCGGGTATCTTCTGTTGTTGTTGGCTCCAGTGTTCCTAATACTCCAATTCCTGCCAACAGCAGTGTAAGGAGGAAGCTTCCTTTCATGGTGGTCATGCTGTCCTCCACAGCAGTCACTTCTTTTAACTGGATACTCTTCTTGCACTCATGTGGGAAAAGCACCTGAGAATTTAAAGAAATTTACTCAAGCACAAGTTACAAATTACAGGAGCAAATTACAGAAAAAAAGAATAGACAATTATTGATGCTTAAAACAAAACAAAACGTTGTTTTCTGTCTGTGGAGTACTTGACTCCTCAAAAGCATGCTGTCAGCTGCACCTCTAATTACTTCATAAAGTTATTGTCAGTTACACAATATAGGAATATTTATCTCTTTTAACACCCATCAGGACTCAAGGATTCTTATTCATTTCCCCCTTCTCTAAAGTTTCATTTTCTAATGTGTTGGGGGAAAAATGTTGTGCAACATTATTTTTTATTCTTTGCAAGTATAAGGTAGGAAAGGGATTGATCTTTCACGTTACTGTTTTGACAACACAACAGCCCTAGAGCACGTATCTTTTGTTAATCCACAGAGCATGTATAGCACAGCATAGAAAATGGTAGGACGAGGTTAACCTCAATGCTCTGACAATGCATTTTTGTTTCACAGGAGGGAGGGTCACTGGTTCTGACACTGGCTTAATCCTTACTGGTTTGCCAAGACTGATGACAAGAGTCTGTACTGCAGATTCTCACACTGAAGACCCTTTTCTCCTAAAATCCAATCAAAAATTTAACAGTTTTCATTTAGTACCAGAATAAAGTTGAAGTTGCAACTCCCTGATTTTCTGCAACATTCAATAACCAGACAGTTATAGGTAACAGAATATTCATGGTCTCAATATAATTTTAGATCCAATCCAATTCCTTTATCTTTATCCTAACAAGCATTCCAAGTAGTAAAATCTAATGCTGCAACCCAAAAAACTTTCATCACTAGCAGCTTTACTGAGTCTCACAAGCTAGCTTGCTGATAGCACACAGTTATGAGACATCACTGCCTTTCACTGGAGATTTGAAATAATTCCATAATGGGAGAAATGTCATTCTGCTAATTAATGGAGCAATTTAGGATAAAACAATAAGCAATATTGACTTCTATACATTTGATCTCGCTGAACTGCAGTGTGCTGTTTAATAAGGTGAAAAATTTCTATTTGTGTAAAACGAACGTCCTAAACACATGAAACAAAGGGCTAATAATTAAGATACTCCACAGTAAGACCAGTGTATTTTAAAAGCTACATTCTGAAAGCAAAATGGATGGTAAAAATTGCTCCCTAACATTACTGTAGCACCAGCCACTACAAGATGAACTGCTCTTCTCTTAGCACTTTGATACCTTTAGAAGCCTTCCAGCTAAGACCTGGACACATCTAATTCTCATTAATTTAAACTAAAATAAATAGATCAAAGATATAATATGTCTGAGCGCAACATAAATTTAACAGTCAATTCTAGCTTATCTGCTAAATTTCCTTATGTTTCAAGGAAAAAAGGCATGGGGAAGCTTCTAGGCAGTTAAATTCATATTTCTACCTAAGTAGTGTATCTTCTGATGTCATGTACTCCTATTAATCTGAATTGCTTGTGGCTTGAAGCGGGCAGTATTTGCTCATGGAAATTCTATGCACTCACATATATAGGGGTGTAAAGCATCTGTTCCAGTGTTTTGATAGTTCATTTTCTGCAAGGGTGACATTTCAAGCACTGTGTACTATTCTTATCCAAATTCAACCAGCTTATGTGGATTATATCATAGCTAATGAATATTACTAATTTACAAATCATACATTACTAACAGCTTGTTCCAAATCATGTTTCTGTAAGACCACGTATGTGTATTTAGGCAGTAAATTGAAGGATAGCACATAACAGACTCTCAAAAGCTGTTTTTCTTGCACACGGTACAGCAGCAGCTATCACAAGTTCTCACATGAGAAAAGGACAAGCTTTAAGTCATCCGGGCAACTGGAAGGAAGAGGAACTCACTACCCACTTCATTACACTACAGTATGCACAAAAAGAGAAAGAAAATGAAGTCTGAAGACTGCACCTAATACACCACTAGAGTAAAAGAAACAAATCAAACCAAACCAAACCAACCAACCAACAAAACCCCACCCCACTAAATTTAAAAAAAAAAAAAACCACAAAACAAAACAAACCTGTAACAAAAGACCACATGCAAACAGAACAACCCAAAACACACAGACCCCAAGAAACAAAAAACCACCATCCCCAACCCCTCAAAAACCCCTCAACTATTGATACACACACATTCAACATATACCCACAGCATGACCAGAGGAACTGACACCTTAGAAAAGCCTTCAAAACCAAATCCTTTTCCATAGAATTTGCAGGGATCACAGGATGTCAGCGGTTGGAAGGGACCCTGGAGATCTTTGAGTCCAACCCCCTGGTCAGAGCAGGGGTTAGATTGCTCCTTCCTGCACATCCTCAAGTAAGGTCGGCAGCACTGGTTCCACCTCTGCCTGAGATACCAGTTTAAAAGCCAGCCTGTGGAGACAGCACCCAGACTCTGCACCCACCCTGCTCTGAAACACTGCAACTGGCAGTCAGGTTTGAAGCAGGCAAAGAAGTCTTTCCTGAAATAGGCCCTTCTCCTTACTGAAAGTGCAACTGTTGTACCAAGCAGTGATGGTTAGCCTGGACCTCACCAAAACCTAAATATGAAAAGTTTAGGCTAGTTTCCTTGATTTTTGTATAATTTCCATATGCAAATCTATTTCAACAAAGAAACATGATGGTCAAGTCAAGACTCTTCAAAACAGAACCATAATAGTGACACTGACAACATTTTTAACTATTGCTATACATTTAGGAACCATCACACTGACCTATACTGTTTGTATAGATTTTTTAGCACAAATCTTTAATCGCACATCTGACAAATTGCTTTTTACAAGTCTGTTAAACAATCTAGGATGTAAAAAAAAAAAAAAAAAAAGGTGCAGCATTGTAACATAAAATTTAATATATTTCAATATATTATTTCTATACCTAAAGGTATTATTATTCTATGTAAAGGTATTATTTTTCCCATATGGAGTATTCAGTTTCTGTATCAACAGTATTTGATTAGGTGAGAAAAAAAAAGGCAGAATTTCAAGATTTTCTATTTTAGGTGAGCCAACAAAAGATATCCATTGCTAAAGAGAAAAAGTGTGAACTGCTAAGCATGCCAAGCATGTAACTGCTACTGAGAGGTCCAAGCAGATTCATTCAGAGACTATTCCCTCCAGGCATTTAAGTCATGTATTTAAAATTAAATAATCTGGATGTCAATATTTCCAGATTGGTTAAAATACACCATGTTGGAAGCACAATCTACCTCTGAACTAAACTACATTTTCTTTTGTTTGATTAAAATAAGCTGCTGTATAAAAAAAAGAAAAAAAAAAAAAAAAAAAAGAGGTGCCGTGTTTATTTTAGCCTTCCAGCAGCAAAGAGATATTCAAATAATTATCTTTGCTGATTCTGTAAGTGTCACGTTAGCTGCACATTCAGCGATGATGAAGTGAACTTATGTTAATATGAGCATACAAAAAGCAGAGTTTGGTGTTGTTAAAAGACGCCCATGTCAGGACTGGTTCTGGTTATACCTATCTACAAGCAGGTCTTGGATTTCTTTACATGCACACCAATGTCTACTCACAGATACCATTCATGGGATTTGCTGTGGGAGATTCACTCCACTTCTTGGTTTGCAACACAGTGAAAGTTTGATCAAAATTTACTCATGCTAACTAGATACTCCAGATAATATGCACCTTTGTGCAAAAGCATAAATCTGGAAAAAAAGTACTTGCCTGTGAACAGACTATACGCTGTATGGGTTTGTTAGAATGAAATTATGACTCCTAAGAAAGATGTTGTTCCATATTTCTACAGTACAAACTTTAAAACAGTTTGTAATAATCATTCCCTCTTTGGTGACATCAGTTTTATTAAAAATACATAGTTTCTCTATGTATCACCAGTGCACTGTGATAGGACAAGGGGCAATGGTCACAAGCTGGAACATAGGAACTTCCACCTCAATATGATGAGAAACTTCTTTACTGTGAGGATGATGGAGCACTGGAATAGGCTGCCCAGGGAGGTTGTGGAGTCTCCTTCTCTGGAGACTTTTAAAACCTGTCTGGATCTGTTCCTGTGTGGCCTGCCCTGGGTGATCCTGCTCTGGCAGGGGGGTTGGACTGGATGATCTCCAGAGGTGCCTTCCAACCCTGTGTAGAATCTGTGATTCTACAACACTGTACTGCTAGTGGCACCTTTTTTACCATTAATCGAAAGAACAGAACAACTGCTCCCTGCTGTAAGTGATGAGCAGACAGGAATAACCGTTGTTTCCTCTTTAGCAGAAAAAGCTCATGCTGTTACATACTCGTTAGTAAGCATATGGACAAATCCGGGAAAAGGGTATCAGCAGTCATATGATCATAAAACTGGAACATGATAAACACCCCTATGACAGAGCTCGGTGTCTTTTTCTGTAACGGCTCTTGATTTTTTAAAGCCAAACTCCTCAAATGCATATCAGTCATTTGAAAGGAAGATTGTTAGAGAAAGGAATAAGTGAAAAAGGCCCTGTCACCACACCTACAAAAAAATCTAGCTAAATTCTCAGGCAATGTGTACACTTTCATTCCCAGTCCTGGCAACACCAGTAGTGACAAGCCCTGGAACCCAGAAGGAAAAAGGGATGGAGGCAGCAGGGGACATCAGTCCCTCTCCTTCAGTAAAAAATGTGTTGTGTGTCAAAGACATTCACATTTCACTTCTTTCATAAATGAACTGTGATTTTATTTTTTTTAGTCACCCTTCTAATAATATATAGAACAGAAAGTGAGTAAATATCAAAACTCATTTAAATCTTGTTTCCAAAAAACTCAATCAGTTGTTTTTACTATAGTGATTAATCCTGTTCCCCTGTCAAATGCACAAACAAAAGCTATACCTCTTTATCACATAATTAGTTTGAAATACATCCCTTACTCAGTATAGCTTTAGAAAAATAATTTGTATATCACACAATTAGATTAGAGCAACAGCTCAAAGATCACGTCATTAAACATCAAGATGAGGCTGGAGGCTATAGAGCCTCCTCCGTTAAATAATTCAGCCATACATTATCGTGTCTCATCACTGGACCCAGCAATGCAGACTGTTTGCTATGCAGCAGAGTAGCATATTCTAATTTGTATTCTCATAAAGTGAGAGTCAGTGTCAATTAACAAACTGATTACTGAGTAGCTTCAACTTTTTTTTTAATATTGCCGTTCATTTCTGCAGTGACATGAACATTAAGATCTGCTAGAGGCAGTTACCCATCAGCTGTCATTGACTAACAGAGTCAAAAATCAATCCTTAAATTCATAGTGACATTCTGCCAAAAGTCTGCTAATATCTGTGGCTGATGGTGACAACTCATAAAGGAAGAATCTGTCCTCAAAGCTAGTTCTCCAGCATTGCTCAAAAAGCTGAGATACTTGTGCTTTCCACAAAGGAAGCATTGCTTCCAGAATGGTGGCCTGAGTGAAACAATTTTGTAATAATGCCTCAGAGCTCATTTATCACATCATAGGCATGTCTTCCTCATCAATGGTGCATAGCACCAGTGGACCACAGCTTCCTTGAGCATGCACCAGTCAACCCAGCAGGTCCACACAGAAGAGCACCACAAGCAGCTTTGAGGTACAAATAAAGGTAATCCAAGCAGTGCAGTCTAGGCCCTAGTTCAAAAAATCTCAGCTCCTTTTTTCAAATCCCTTTTTCTTTATCACCTAGCTCCTTGGCCTTTTTGATACCCTCCCAAGCCCCAGGATCCCACCTCTAATCTTCCCCTCACAGCTAGTCTCCTGGTCCACTCATCCAGAGCACCTTTCCCCATATATTCCTTGGGACATCCACTGAACTATGACCCTCAGTCTGGCCATCAGAACTCAGTCTGAGGCAGCAGGAAGAGGGATTCTCCTCCTCAGGCAGACTACAAAGCCAGGACAGTTTACAAAAAGGTAATAATTGCTTGCAAATAAAGGTCTGAAGAGTGGAGAAAGTCAGAAGGAAAATCAGAGGAAGTTTAACAGCCAAAGTCAAGGAAGGCATGAAGTGAGGGAAAATTAGCTAGGAGAGGGCAGAAATGTCAGCTAGTGCAAGAAAAGGAAATTGAGAGGGAAGAACTGTATCAGTTCAGTGATCTTCACACACATCCCTGCATTTCATCTTCTCCTTTCACTCTAGACCGTACTTGCCCATTCCTTTTGCCAGTTGGTACTGATACTGGCAAATCAAGCACATCAAAAGATGGTCAACACCACCAATGTGGCAGACAAGATGAGCTGCTCCATAGTAAAAATACTATTTCAGGTGTTGGAAGTAATAACAGTTCAGTAGACAGTCCTTACCACAGTATCCTGTTGATTTTAGAAAATGACATAGCTTCAAAATGGGATTGGGCAGATCCTCAGAAAAAGGTTCCACTGATGGTTATGAAATACCTAGACACTCCCATTCTAGGATGTGAAATTCAGAAACTTTCTGAGCCTGATACTGCAACAATCTTCAGGAAAAGTCCCACTAGCTGCTTGCTGATGGCTTATCCTCTTCCCTGAGACATGTGCTGTTTGCTCCTGACAGAGACCAGATGCTGGGCTGGATGCACCTCTGACTAAGCACAACCACTCGTTCCCACGTCCTGCAATGATCTGACCTCTGCACTGCATGACATCTGTATGTTATGTTTTATTCATTTGTAATGCCACACAGTACGTACAAGTCTGTATTTATGAGTTATTCATAAAGCCTAGTGAAAAATGAACATACATATCTGACTGTAAGACAAGGAAAATCCATCACACAGCTTTGTACAAAGCATGTACTACAGTACCTGAGTTGACACCAAAACCAGACACAGCATCCAGAACAGCCAGATCATGGCATTTTTTTCTTGAATATTCCCTCGTCCATCTATCAGGAAGCCCTAAGGTTTGGAAAGAGATCTGTCTCCTGGTCATAACCAAGGCAGGGAAGACCTCAATTTCAACAGAATCATGCAGTCATTATCTGGACTTCCTTACAAACTGCCACAAAATATGATATAAATTACGTTTCAGAAGTTTCCTTCAATTTATCCAGCAGTGCTGTTAGTAGCCCTCACAAATATGCTTTCCAAATATCCTTGGCACACTCTTGAGAGATAAAATACAGTATATAAAGCTGTGGACAGCAATTTTGAAAGCAACATGTACTCTCAGAGACCCTGAATGAGGTATATTGCATATTTGTGCACCTCAGTAAATTAAATTTATTTGTGAAAACTCTTATTTATCCATTAAATCTGAATATAATAAAACCACTGAACAGGGATTTTTAAGTTTTTAAGAAAAACAATTATTAGACAAAGTATTTTTAACACTTATTTTCATATTTGTTAGCAACTGCAGTCTCAATTTATGGCATTTTTTTTTTCCTTTATTTTAAGCTACAAAATTATATTGATTTCAGAAAACTAATTACATATTTTTTTAGGACAAAAAAATATGTTTCAGTCTAGAGGGGAACTACATTGCTTGAACAACCTTCAAACTGTTTTTCCATAGATTAACTGTTTACACCCTTTCTGTAATCTTTTGCTAAAAATGCATCTGTGGTTTTTTGGGGGGTCACCAAAAAAAATAAATTTTGAAAATTCACCACTGGGAGTTAGGAATCTATGTGGGACCAGAGACGCAACTACAAGTAAAGCTGTGACTATTAATTTGCATTAACAATGTGCTGAAATTTCGCTATATAAAAAACAAAAAAATACTCTTTAATTACAAAAACTCATACTTGGAAAGCTGACCATGGGTCTTGCCTTCTACTCAAATTCAAATATGATGCAGGATGGAAGAAGGAGGAGATGCTCTATCTTAGGATACTTTGTTATCTTTTCCCTTCTCATTATTATGAACTGTCTTGTAATGTGAACTATATTAAAAAAATAAAAATAAAAAGGCAGGTTTAAAACCATGACCGAACAAAAAGCAGTAGTTCAGGATTGGGAGGAGATCCATGCAATAGAACAGCAGAAGACAGTGCACTGAGATATCCATAGGAAAAAAATTATCTGGGAAGAGGAACATTTTATCAGCTGAGATGAGAAAGAAGATGACAAAGGTTAGAACTGGATGAGGAATTTGTGTAAAATCATGAATATATATATATAAGCTAGTTTTGAGTGAAGGCAAAGTTAATGGAAGCAGGAAAGAAAGATAATATGAAAGTAATGCAAGTTTACCTGTTGTATTCTATACAAATTGGAAAGAGGTAACACAGAGACTGGAGTTGTACATGTTCAAAGATTAGAAGATCATTGCATCACAGATTATCGCTGTAGCCATCTGGACATACTTTTTATATTTGTAAACTGCACAGGAAAACATACCAAAATTTGGACATGGATGTGAGAGAAACCAGAAGGAAGACAGTAATACAGTAACTTCAAATAGCTGTGTTTAAAAAATATATATATATTTATATATATATTCAGCTGAAAACAGTTCTCTACTATTTTGTATGTCACTGGAAAAAAGGATTTGATATCACT
>JANHGN010004344.1:72281-86493 GCA_024605025.1 Megaceryle maxima | reverse complement strand
TCTCTACTATTTTGTATGTCACTGGACAAAAGGATTTGATAGCACTTGGGATTTAGGTTTCAAAAGGATTTAATGTAACACATTTTTTAATGTGAATTGCCAATCTAAAGGACAAAATTGTACTGCTAAAACAACTGTTAGTTGGTATTCTGCACATTAATACTAGGCAAACTTCCAAAATAAAGATTATATTTTTAAGTAGTTACTACTTAAAAGAACTGTTGGATGAGCTCCAAAGTGTCATGGAATTAATACTGTAAGAGCCTGCGTTAGTTAAATAATACAGGCAAATTTATCCTTGTGGTGGGTTCAGTCCCACAGGTCTTTAGTACAGTTTTAAAAAGCAGTGGTTATTAAACACATTTCAACAAATGCATGGTGGTCACAGCTTGGACAACCGAAATACAGTGAAGGAGAATATACTTTTGTATGTCAAATCCACTTACCCTTCTGTCTCCAATTGCAAATGCACTTCAAACTCCCACCTCCTCTCTACTCCTGGAGACCACCAGCTTTTAATTTGTTTCTTCCCATCAATAACCAACATTGTCTCTCTTTACAGCAACAGTTTAAGTGACAGCAAGGTTTAGCAGAGTGATATGAAGGAAAGAAGTGAAGCAGCTCAAATCTCCCATCCCACTTTAACACTGTGGAACACTTCTGCTCCCCACCTATTTATTTATATATAGTTTTTTCAATCAAGGTAAGCACTCAAAACACCCACATCTCACCAAGCTTCTGGATTCCTCTTTCAGTTCTTGGATAGGTAATGGAGAAAGTATCCTACAGAGACTGCTTATGTGGACTGAACCATCCAATGTCTCTTCACTGATTATACAAAATGCTTAGGGTAAGTAGGTTACTATCTCACTTTCCTTGCTTTTTAACATGACCACTGCAAAGATGACAATTTAGATTTTTTTTATACATCAGCTAAAATTTTCCCACACACTTCCAGAGATTTAATACAGAAATGAAAGTACTGTTTAATGCTCTTTCTCACCCCATGATGAATCCCCCATGCTTACAGGCAGCAATGCTCAAAGGGGACCCACCAATCCATATGACATTCTTCCATACTAGGTTTTGCATTTGGATCTCTTTTACAGCTGAGAACTGCAATAGAAAAATCACACAACTCCCTTCTGTGCCACATTCAGTTGAGTTAATATCCAGATAATTCAGAGACATCATATAAATATCATATAAACATCATATAAACTCTTTTTAGCTAGGAAAATTAATTGTGTGGTTAACCATGCTGTCTTTTGAAGAAGTCCATCAGAAACACAGGAAAACCTGTCAAAGGTATCAGAATCCTGGAATAAGAAGTATGAAGGGAAAATCATGGCTTCTGTTAGCTCTTTCTTAAAAGTTCATCTATCTTTTTAAAATTCTTCACTAAATCCTAAATCCAGCTATTTTACACCTTCTGGGAAAGAACAAGTTAATAAATCCTTTCCTTTCCTGGAAAAATTAAAAACAATGGAAGGTGAAAAGATTTTCAAAGACCATTCTACAACTAGAATATCCAATAAGAGTCTTAAAAAACAAAAAGCAAAGTTCAAAATTAATACAATGCTTACACTTAAACCCCCATATATTCACATACAAAATTTCCACACACCTGCACATGCCTGAACTTCCTGTCAATAGAGTTGCCTTTTTTTCCCCCTAGATCCAAAAACCAGCATGACAGAGGAAAACCAACCAACCAAACAAAAAAACCCAACCCAAAAACCAAAAAAAAACCCAAACCCACAACCAAGCAAAAAATCCTTCTAAAATGAATAAAACATAATTGTGTTTTCTTCCTCCAGCACTGCTTAGAAAACCAAGTTTTAATTTTAAGTCTGCTTAAAAGTAGTAAAACTTGATACAATAGAAATCATATGCTATCTGCTGGAATGCACCTAATGAAGATGTCTAACAATGAATAAGGAGATGTCAAATAATGTAAGGTTAAATGAGGAATGGCTCTTCACATATTTGTTTCAATACACAGAAGCTTCTTGTGGGTTTCCTTCAGAGCATACATTTGCTGCTCTGTGTATTTGTGTCTCAAAATGATAAAATAAATACTCTTTGGGGTTTTTTTCAAAGTCTGAAATGTCCTCTTAAAAAGTTATTTTAACTTACTTATATTTCCATGTTTTATCTAATTGTTAATGATGATGCTCTTTTCAATGATTTCTATTTAAGAACTTTCAGGGGAAAAAAAAAAAAATCTGTTCTGCAAGGTCATTTCACAAACTAACAATGTTGTGAAAATCCAATTTGTTTTGTGACACCTTTCCCAATGGTTTCTCAGTGGCTGATAGTTTCCATCAAAGACTAAATTACATGAAGAGTCACTGATATCTCCATCATATCCAAAAATCACTTTAGACTTTTGTAGCTTTGTAGCTGCCATTTTTCATTTATCGCTTTGGAATCTTATAAGCATACAGTATGTAAGCACAGATTTCATACACTGAAAGTTACATTAGACTCCTCCTTTTGAGGATCTGATCTAAGATTCAGAGACAAAATATGTCAGTCACCTTGAGCTCATAAATAGAAACATGTAGGATGATTTTGTCTTTTTTTTTTTTATATATATAAAAAAATCTAAGAAAACAAAACAAAAACTGGCACATAGTACACTCACTGGTGTCATAGCAACAGTCTATGGAAAATGTCTAGCTGTGCTAGCTCTCCAGCACAACATCAGGCAAGGCTGGATGACCTGCGGTCAGAACAACCTTAGCTAGTGTTGCCTAAGGCCATCAAGATCTATACCCAAAAGCCATATAGTATGGCCCGCACTCCTTTTCGCGCTCATTTCTGTTCATCTCCATAACCTCATATATTGCATTCCTCAAAAAATACAAATGCACACGTGGCATAGGCAGAGATTCCTCTCCTGGGATGAGCAAATAACCACAACACCAACATGCTGACATGCCACGGCTGAATGTCATACACTTTGCTGGGAGGACCACATGCCCACTTGGATAACAGCCATAACAATAAGCAAAGGGATACCCCCAGGTACACCAGTAGAGCCTCCACTTAATTTTGCTGGCCTGCCCCTTTATCTTCTCCTATACCAAGTCTACATCCCCATTTCAACACTACACCCTGACCAAAGACCCTAGCTCCCAAGCAACCCAGTTCTTCCTAGCAGGTGGTTGTATTCAAGCTTGGTCCAGTTATCAGCATGCCCAGATCCATGCACTCACTCACGACTGGCACCACTTTCTCACTCAAGTGATCCCTTGTCCCAAAAGGCAGATGGTCACCAGTTGCTTTTTTTACAAACCACCACAGCTGTTGTACATATGAAGGGTAATAGCCCATTCCTTCACAATGCGTCCCAAGACAGGTGACCAGCTATCCCACTACATGAACACCACCTTTCAGTGTGCCCTGAGGAAGGGTGGAGCTCAGAGTAATCTCACAGAATCATTATGGTTAGAAAAGACTTTTAAGATCAAGCCCAACCATTAAATGCAGTAGTTCCCCTACAAATCAAGGTGTATTGACACACCTGCCCTCAGCTTTCCAGTCACTGCAGACCTCAGTGTGTCTCTTTTCTGAGGCAACCAAAATGCTCTTTGATCAGCAGGAGAGCGTATTAATTTCAACAGAAAGAAAAAGCTAAAACACTACCTTTCCTTTGCTGTATTTGTTTTTATTTCTTTTCTCAGCCTGTCAGTGGTACTAAGTATGATTTTATTTCCTACAGTCTCCACCTCTTCCACTCTTCTGTAAACCCTTTGCAGTTAAATTCCTTCTCCTTTCCTTACCAACTGTCTGCTTTGATGTCATTTGCATATTACTACAGAAAGAAAGACTGTTAAATTCCAAAACAATTGCCCAAGCATAAAGATCTAGAAGGAATACTGCCATAAATACCCCAAACATACAAACAAAAAAACCCACCTAACAAACAACCCACCACCAGCACATGAAACTCTTGTAAACAGCTTCTGTCAATGACACAAGAAAAAAAGTACAATAAAATGTCTTAAAAACAGAAGTCCAACCAAAACCTGCTCTTTGGCTGCACATATAGTGTTGAAAAATTATAAAGTTAGAGCTGTCAGTTTATGTAGCAGTGGTGCAATGAGATACAAGCAGCATAGGTATGAAAAGGGTGTATGGAATGGACATGTTGGAATTCAAAATAAAGACCTCAGAGGGAAAATGCTGAAGATGCATTTGCCTTTTCACAGGGAGTCTTGTGTAATAACGAGATGCAAAATATGCCTAGAAGAGAGCAAAGAGAAAAGGAGACCAAACACAAAAACCACCAAACCAACCAAGAAAACTGCTGATATTATATACATCTGACCAATAAAAAAAATTGGCAAATTACAGCAGGGTTAGGAAGTGCATGACTCAAGAAGACAGATTTAAAATGTGAGTGGTATTCCACTTATCAAAGAGTAATAACAAACTTTATAGCATGGTGTGCTTGCTATGTTCTACCTCAACATGCTTCACCAGAGAGAGGATGGGACTTGTGTGCTACTGAAGAGTCCCAAAACCATAGTTTGGATATAGCAACAAGTCCACTCAATCCTTTCATACCTGCCAAGTCCCTCCTTTGTTACATACCACCATGATGGTGATGGGATAGTTGCAGAGTGATCTAACAGAACATCTGTATTGCTTAAGTCATCATGATGCATTCTGTTTTTTAAATTGTTAACTTTTTAAATACAAAACATCACATTTTATCGTGTGTTAGTTCAATCACTGCAGCCCTATCAATTTCTACAACTAATAATATAACTATAGACAAACACATCTCTTTTGCATGGGAAATCCAGTGCAGAGTTCACAGCTTTTTGCTTTTTAAAGTCACAAACCTGTATTTACTCTGTAACAAACACAGCATACAGAAATACACTGAAAATACAAATGGAAATATGACACTCTTACTGTGCAAAGTGTTTTCAAACCTTCAGTCCTCTGCAAATCATAAATAAGTGAAGCAGAGGTCATCTCATCAGGTTAAAGATTGGTTATACTGCCAAGATACTGTTTGCTCCAGCTAGGCTGTGCTATCTAGTCTATGGATAAACAGGGATTTAAATTTCCAGGGCTGTCAATCCTACATGTTTTCCAGAACTGGATTCCACCATGTTTTATAAAGATGCAACCTGAAGCTGAGTGAAAAATAATTCAAACTGCTTTCAATGGTGTTGCAGAAAGGGCTTCCAGAGCATATTATACACACTACCTTAATGCACACACTGGAAATACCATAATCTGTATCACGTAAACAATCAGACACAACACACAAACACCCCCAAAAACAAACAAGCAAAAATCAATAAAAACAAACAAACACCACCACACAAAACAAGCAAACAAGCCCAACTAACAATCAAAACCCAACAAAACAACCAATATAACAACCCACCAAATCTGGATCAACAGAGACAACTCAGGAGACTCTCAAAAGAGCACTTCTTTCTGCAAATTCTTTTGACCTTTTCAACGATCAAGACAGGAGAATGAATGCAACCCACGGCCTTTCATGAAATTGAGAGCTATCTGGAATACTTAAAGGTAACATCTATTGCATGATTATTGTAATAAGTGTGACCTAGGGGAGGGCAGCTGTGCCAGTGAGGGGGAAGTTGAACCTTATTCCTAACTAGATTATTAAATCAGGAAAAACAAACAAACAAACAAAAACCAAACAAAAAATACCAAACAACCCAGATGAGATTAAAATTATCAATCAAGGACCATTTAGTTTCACACTAGGTGTTAAAACCCTGCTTCTGCATGCCATTAATCTCAGAGATTTAACAACAGGCTTTAGTAGGAAGAGTCTCATTTTCCATAGCAAAAAAAAAAAAAAATAAGGGTCTGTCTTTCCATTAGACACAATGACCCCATCCATTCCTCTCTGATCCTCTTTCACCTCATATGCAGCATCAAGTACAGCACAATTCATCACTTCAGTACATAGCTGTTTCCAGCTCAGTGGTCTACAGTTACCATACATACCAGACATGGAGTTTCTGAAAGAGAATGAAGCTCCTGCATTCCACTCTGAAAATGCTATTGCTGCTTTGAAGCAAGGCAGACTTAACAAACAACTACTACTACTGAGACTTTCATTGTTATGCTTAATTTCTTAAAATTTGCCAAGCACCCTTGATCATCTTAATCTAACTCCAACATTTTGCCTCTCAAGCTAATTTGCAAGCACAGAAGTATCTCTAAGTTCATCACCCTTTTCTCATCTTGCCTATCTCTCCCTCTCAAAGTCTACTGTCTCTACACCAAAATGAGTGTCACTAGGACTTACACAGTGAAAAAAGGTGTTTTGGTAATTCCTCAGGCAGTAAAGACTATACAGGGAACAAAACCAGAAAGTGAGATCTTTGGACTAAGAACAAAACTCTCAACAAAACAGCTTGAAAATATTAAGATGAATTTAATTGTACTTGATCAAGTGCCAAAATAAGATAAAAACCTTCTATCTTACAATGAGAGAGAAGTCTCTGAGCTCAGTGCTAGACCTCAAATTGCCTAACAGCTTCATATTTTTAAAAATAGTTTTATCACAGAGTTCTCTTCTAGGACTGCACCCTGTAACCTTATTTATAAAATACTAAGTAAGGACTGCCATGGTGGGTTGGGCCGGATGTTTAGCCCAAATGGCATCACCAAACTGACTCACACTAAATATCCAGAAGCAGCCAAGAGTAGATGTCTAAGGGAACAGTGAAAACCAGAGCAGTCATATGGAAATAGTCTCTTTCACTTTCCCCCAAACACTTAGCACACAGCTTTCCACAATTTGCAGCTCAATAACTTCCTTACCTCGATGTAGTACCTTTGTTTGTCATCTTTCTTACTTTTTTTTCTCCCTAATTTTTTAATGCCTCCTTTTCCAGCTTTGTTCAGCAGCTCTTTATACCCACACAGCATCCCATAGCAAGGAATCTCAGAACTGACTTACACACTGTGCTAAGAAAAACTTTTCCTGGCTTTGAAACTGCTCCCTGCCTGTTTCACCAGATATCTGTTCTAATAGAAAAATAAGGTGGCACTCAGTATTTATATCCCATCCCCACAACTCTCAGCTCTTATGATTTATGGACCCCCAACATAAGTATCTGACCACAATCTCTTTCTAGTCTGGAGACTCACAGATAGCTAGTTCTGACTGCATGGAAGCTGCTTCATGGGTGCCTTCTATATCCTGCTGTCCTTCTTCATTCTTGTTGCCCTTCTCTGAACATTTTCCAGTTCTACTCCACTTGTTCTGAGATAAGGAGACCAGAACAGCACACCATATTTAAGAAGTAAACAGACCACACAGTTAAGAAAATGATATTTTGATCTCGCTCAGATCAGCTCCTGATATAAATATGCTTTTAGACGGCTAGTAAAGTACAGAGCTGATTTTTTTCATTAGCTTATTTCAGTCCACCCCCCTTTCTTTTACCTTCTTTTGCCCTAAATGACTTAGCTTCAGAAACTAAGTTTCAGAAACCTTGTCACAACATTTCTATTCCAAATCATTTATGAATATGAAGATACCCCCAGGCACTCAGAGATCTCTGCGGAAATCCACTAGTGTGTTCCAACACATTTTTTCCTGGTTTTCTGCTTCTTTCTGTTTTACCAATTATTTACACAGTCAGCAATCCTCCCTCTTAACCTGTGCCTGTTCCTTTGAAAGTTTTCTGAGAGGACCTTGAATAGGAAATGCCATTTCCAAATTTAAGTTGAACACATCATTAAATTTTATCTGTATGCTGGTTACCTCCTTCTAAGGACCACACCAGCTTAGCAAGACTTGACTTGTCTACTACAGACCACCAAACCAAGAAGAAGGTGCTGACAAGGCCTTCTACAGTCAACTGGAAGTGGCCTCTAGAACACTCTCCCTGGTAGTCATGGGTGACTTCAATCACCCTGATACTTGTTGGAAAGCCCACACAGCCAGGCATACGCAGTTCAGAAAAAGCTCTTGCAGTGTATGGATGATAACTTCCTGATGTGGGTAGTGGAGGAACCAACAAGGAGAGGTGCACTGCTGGACCTTGTATTAACTAATAAGGAAGGACTGGCTGGGGACATTAGGGTCAGGAACAGCCTAGGCAATAGTGATCATGATATGGTAGAACTTAGTATTATACAAGGGGGAAGGAGAGCAGTAAGTAGGATTACAACCCTGGACTTCAGCAGGGCTAACTTTGAACTCTTCAAAGATCTGTTTGCAGAAATCCCATGGACTAGGACTCTGGAGGGTAAAGGAACCCAAGAAAGTTGGTTAACTTTTAAATACCACTTCCTCCAGGCCCAGGATAGATGTATTCCATTGAGAAAAAAATCAGGAAGGCATGTTAGGGGACCTGCATGGATGAGCGGGGAGCTTCTGAAGGAGATTTCAAGGAAGAGAGAAGTATACAGCTCATGGAAAAAAGAACTTGTCAGTTGGGAGAATTATAGAGAGGTAGTCAGGGCATGTAGGAAGAAAATAAGGCAGGCCAAAGCCGTCTTAAAACTTAAATTGGCAAATGAAGTAAAAGAGAATAAGAAAGGCTTCTTCAAATACATAAGTGCTAAGAGGAGGAATAAGGAAAATGTGGGGCCACTGCTGAATGAAGCAGCAGTCTTGATAACTGAGGATGCAGAGAAGGCAGAGTTGCTGAACACCTTCTTTGCTTCAGTCTTTACTCCTAAGGCCAGCCCCTGTGAACTCCAGTCCCTAGCTGAAGGGGAGAGAGCCTGGGGGAGGGATGACTCTCCACTGGTCAATGAAGACTGGGTGAAGGACCAGTTACATAAGTTGAATGTACATAAGTCCATGGGCCCTGATGAGATGCACCCAAGAGTGCTGAGTGAACTGGCTGATGTCGTTGCCCTACCACTCTCCATTATTTTTGCAAAATCATGGCAGACGGGAGAGGTGCCAGAGGACTGGAGGAAAGCCAGTGTCACTCCAGTCTTCAAAAAGGGCAGGAAGAAGATTCCAGAAAACTATAGGCCAGTCAGCCTCACCTGCGTCCCTGGAAAAATAATGGAGAAGCTCATTCTGGAGGTCGTCTCTAGACACATGGAAGAGAAGAAGGTTATCGGGAGTAGTCAGCATGGATTTACCAAGGGGAAGTCATGCTTGAGTAATCTAATAGCCTTCTATGATATTGTAACTGGATGGATCCTTTGTGACCTGTGCTGGATTGTATGATCCTGCTCTGGCATAGAGGTTGGACTCGAAGATCTCCAAGGTCCCTTCCAACCCCTGACACCCTGTGATACCTGGGATATCTGTGACTTTGAATCATAAAAATGCTGGCAGGAAGGGATCTCTGGGAGTCATCCAGTCTGGCCAACCACTAAAACCCAAAGTAGCTCAGATTAGCTTAGCATTGTCCAGCTAAGACAGCCTCCACCAGAAGACATGGCACCCCTCCTCCCTGGGTAACTTTTTCCAGTGCTGCACTACCCTCCTAGTGAAAAAGACGCTCCTACAACACTCAGTCAGAACATTTCAATCTGCAATCTGTGTATGTTAACCCCCTGTTACATGGTTTGACACTAAGAACATTGGCACCATCATCTCTGTAAACACCCTTCAAGTAGTTGAAGGCTAATATTAACCTGTCTCTAAATCTCCGCTTCATCAGGCTCTCCTTCACAGAATTCAACTATTTCTCAGTATCTCCATCACATTTATACAACATCCTTTCTTAAACAGATGCTAATCTAAATTTTTAATTTATCCACTCAATTTAAGCAAGAGGCCTATTGGTTTCTAGGCTTCCTGATTCCATATTAATGCTTTCTAAAACATGGCATCAAATTAGACATCTTCAAGTTCTCAGCTGCTGAGATACTTTAAAGCAAGAGGTTTGCACATCACAGTCTGTAGCTGGTCTATTTCACTCTTCCATTCCTTAAAAAATTGGGTAAACTATATCTGGACTTGTTAAATTGGGAACATGCAATTTGTTCCACAATTTCTTCTACAAATGCTTCCAGCTGAGAAAGGCAATCTCACAAGCCTCCTATAAGAAGGGTTCCAAAACAGGAGTCACCCCACACTTTTCGGTAGTGAGCATATACACACAAGAATTATTTAGTTTTCTGCCATGGCTTTATCTCAGATCATTCACTTCATAATGTCATTATATACATGTACCACAGATTCTTCAACTGGCTTCCTGCTACTCGTGTGGTTGAAAACAATGTCTATTAATTTTATGTTTAACCTGATAGTGGTATTTTTTTGGTCCTATTTCCTTCTTTGAATGCAGCTACAGGGTTTTTTTAAGATTTCTTCTTGCTTTTAATAGTACCCTCTATCTTGTCATTTAGCTATAGAGGCTTCCTTTTCCTAAGTCTTTTTTAGACTGTTGGTAAGCATTTGTGTGGACCCTCCAAAACAGCACCCTGAAAGAGTGTCTCTGACATCTACAAACATGTCACTCTTACAGTTGCCCTTTCAGTTCTTCTTTAAGCAAAAATCCCCATTTTTCCATAGTTTCCCTTTTTGAAGTTGAACATAAACTAAGAGAAGGGAGTAGAAAGGAGAATAGCAGGTTGTTTTTCTTGCATTCCTTCTATTTCCATTTCTTGCATTTCCTTAGGTTAAGGAAAATGGTCTACAAAACCATCTCACAAAACTTTTTCCAGACAGCATGTTACAATCTCTCCATGACATCATCATCTACCCACTGAACAAAATACAGTCACTTACCTACCTTGTAGTCACCATCCCTCTGTAATCATCCACTGCCTCTCTTCAGTGTTTGTTCAGAGCCTAGCACAGTGGGGTCCTGGGTCTACCCTCTAGGCTCCTAGAACATGAGAAAATATAAAAGAGAAATAATAGATATTGAAGAGACAGCTCGTAAGCAATTCTCAGACCTTTATAGCAGACATAAAACATCTGTCTTTCAAGAAGATAAATTAGAAATGTAAGGCACTGAACTACACAATGTGAACAAGAATTGAACAGAAAGAGACAGGAAAAAAAAAATTCTTTAAAGTAATTGGCAGCTTGAGGTGAGAATCAGAAAAAAGGAGTACTTGTCACAGAATTACCAAAATCTATGGAAATGAACTTGAGGGGGAAAAAAACCCAACCAACCAACCAAACCACACCACTGTAAAAATCTCCCTTGATGCCCTAACCACCACTGAAATTAAACATGCCTAAAACACAGGCTGAAATCTGGCCCAAAGTGAAATTCACAATAAAATTTTAGCTGGGCAAAAGTTTAGTAATTCATCTTTCCATAAAACAAAGTTTGAAAGCAAAAGTTTAGTAATTCACCTTTCCATAAAACAAAGTTTGAGAGCAAAAAAAACCAGCTACTGTCTAATGTCTCAAAAACAATACAAGACACATATTCGAGAAAGAGAGATGCATCATTAAGAACACTTGAATACGTTAACTCATTTTGTAGGAAAGATAAAGACAATATAAACATAAAAAAAAAATTCATCTTGCTTTTTTCTTTGTGGAAACAGAGAAAGTACTGCTAATCAATCAAGTGCTATCTTCAGAGGAAACAGCAAGGCAAGAGTCACATAGAAGTTTCTTTCTTGCCTTCAACACCTCAACAAAAAGGTACTTCAGTTCAGAAGTAAAAAACCAATAATAGTCCATCCAATTTAAGCATCCCTTTCTTTAATTGAGAATGTCTACAGCACAGAAAATACACTAGCTATAAACAGTTCACCCTTGAACCTAATCAGAGACACAAGGCAAAAAGGAGTCATTGTTTCACTCTGTTTACTCACTTACATGGTGACTGCACTAGATGACTGGAAGTGCTTGTGAATGTTTTTACAGTGCCTTTCTGACCTATGAAAGTCTCAGAAAATCTGCTGAATGCATAAGCAGCATGGAATAAAAACTTTTTATATCAAGGAAACATTATAGAAGTAAAAAGTCTTATCCAGCTTAAGACACCAAAGATGCAGACTTATATTCACCATGTCAAAATATCTTTTACATATTTTTCTTCTAAATTAAGAATTTATATCAGATGTGCACATGTACACACCCCTCCACAAAATTCAGCAATGTCAAACGCTGCTGTAGAAGCTGCCAAAAGCAGATTTAGATAGTATTCTCTGTGGCACTGGGATCAATCAAAGCTAAAGGATGGAAGGTCACTTTGAATTTCACAGTCTAAGGTGGTAGGTGAATCTTATATTTTTGGGAAGACATTGCATCACCTTTTCTTTGCCTCCCACTTTTCAGAAAGGCAAGGGCAAATTTAAATCTTGGAAGAGGACCAAGTTCTGCTTTTTATGTTACTATGTACCAGAGAATACTTGAACACCTCAGCACAGCTATCCACCACCCATGAACGCTGATGACAAAGTACTCTGACATTCAGTCTGTCAAGTAATTAATTATAACTGTTACCATGCAGTAAGTTCTACAGACAACTACAAGCAACCCATCTCTAAGATGTAGTGTGCTAGTGATTTATGTATGCACCTACTACACCAGAATGAGCAGCTGAATTATTATGCTTTGAAATATTACAAAGAAGGCTGTATACCTCAATTTTACTAAACAAACCTGACTGTACTAATGTTTTCTATACCCACTTCAACCCAACCCCTGTCCCCTCATCCTCACATCACAATTACTTCTACATAAACATCTCAGATTTTATTTTAGCAACACAAAAACTTTAGTTTATTTTTAATTTAATCTTCAGAATTATGTAGACAAAACTGGAAAACAGAGTCTGAATCCACCTTAAGGAAAACAGAGACACACAGAGAAACAAATTGTAAAGCTTGTATTTCTATAAATTCAGGTCTTGCTTCCCTTGTACCTCTTAGTGTGGCAACCCTGCTGTCCCTATGACTGTGTTGGCACTCTATGAGGCACGAGTATATGTTGAGGGGAGGGTAACATCAGAAATTAGCCTTATTCATTTAGTTAAGCTAAAGTTAGGCTAACTCAGCCTATACAGCCCACACCAAAACAATCTTACAGAAACTGTAAATTAAGCCAACAAAATCTGAAGACTAACTGCAAAAAAAACCCTTATTTATTTATTCATTCTTATAATCTTTTTTATTATTATTTATTTGAGGGTATACAGCCATGTTCTAGATCACTTCTGCTTTGGTTTAGCATCATTTGCTAAAGCAAAAAGGTTACAGTGTCTGTGCGCCCTACTTGTGTCTCCTACCCTTTCCTTTCAAAATGACTTCTGAAACTAATGACCAGTTTCAATCTAATGCAAAACTTTCATGAAAATGTCCAGGCAAAATAAGAGACAAACTTGTTTTCCAGACAGCTTATTTCCCCTACTCTGAGTGACAAACAGGCACACAAGAAAGAAATGCAGCCATGGTACATTTTCTTTGCCCAGAAGCACATTGATTTAAAACAACTGGGGGAGGGGGGAAAGACGGGACGGACATAAACAAAACAAAACAAAACAAAACAAAAAAAAACCAACCCACAAACAACAACAAACCACACAGGTAAAAATACACATAGGTGTATACTAGTGGAAGTTTTCCAGGAATCTTCACTAGATTTAATGATAAAAACATAGGAATGCTGTTTTCTGACTGCTGTTTGAATGTGGTGCCGAAGTCATGGGTACAACCAAGTGGTCTGATTTAATCTGGTGGGGGTGTGGAGGAGAGTGCACATGCAGAGATAACAGCCTTCGACATCATATGGATACAGGCACCACTCTCATATCTGTCTAGAATATTAGGAAAGATGCTTGTCTACACACTGCATTCAGCAAAGAAATAGTCTTAGCACGTCTAGACACCGTGGCTCGTCTGCATGCTGAGACTACCCACTTCTGCTGTAGCTGCACAGCACTGCTCAGGCAGCATGCCACAGCAGCAACCTCACTTTACCTGCTCAGCTGGGAGCTTGCCCAGGCACCCAGGGTTTTCATATAACACCTAAGAGCAACCATTGCTCACCTTGCATGGCAAAAAAGGACACAATGGCATAAGAACAGGCCTGTTTCACATCACTAGCCAGACTTGGCTTTTGCTCCAATATCACAACTTGAGTTCGGCAAGCTGCTCCAAGTGACTTCTGCTGGTGTTGGTGAGGCTGAAGTAGAAGTGTCAGGAGCACCAAGAAGATGGGGTTTTTCCCCACTTCAGGGCTCTATGCACAGGAGAACTGAGCACATCTAAGTAAATTTTACCAACTGCTTAAAATACTATTGAACTAATT
>JANHGN010004344.1:0-37408 GCA_024605025.1 Megaceryle maxima | reverse complement strand
CCTGAGGTTAAATGCAAGCCAACAGAAGAGCTGTCCCCATCAGCTCTGCTGGCCTGACCCAGGGTTGCTAACTCTGGCCACCAAAAACAAACAAAAAACCCCAATCAAACAGAACCCCCGCAAACAAACACAAAACAAAACAAACACCTACCTTGACTACACATATCAAGACACATACTGACTTTATCAAAAATTTGCTACTACTGTTTGCTCAATCATAATTTCTTGTTAATTTGTACTTAGACTCATTGGCTATTTTTTCTAATCAGTACTAAGACAACAACTCAAGACCTACCAGGTCTTTCATCATGGCCCGTATCTTAACCATTCTGATTTTTTTTAAAAAGGAGAGTTTTTACAGAGTCCAAGTAGGATTTCCTCCAGGAGAGATACCTTTGAAAGTATTATCCTACTAGTGTCCCATTTGCTACAAACAGTAAACAAACTTGTAGCTTCACTGGTAAAAGCCTACTATGTTTCAGGGTACTTTAGAAGCAGCAGCCCTCTCTGGATAGAAAATTATAAGTACACAAATACCTTTTAAGAATAATCTCAACATTATGTAATTCCGCACCCCTCCCCCCCAAAATTTTAGCCATCACAGCAAGTTATACAAAAATGAAACGTCACTGATTGCTAGTCACTGACTGAAAGTAGAGTTTTTGCACTGAAGCAAAGAATTGTTTTTTCCTCCCACCAATTTATATCATCACTGGGTTTGCACATCAAAACTTCTTTGACCTGTCAAAAGATCTTTCCTAACCTTTTGCAAATATAAAGGTTAATATGTATAGTCTTCCCAAACATAACCCAAAAAGCCTTGTAATCTGCATTTTTATAGATGACCTCTTGAGTAATTTGTCTAATCCCTGTTCTTAACATCTCTAAATCTTTAGCAGAACAAGTCTGGACGTGGATACAACATTTATTTGAGGCAACATGAGAGGATAAAGTTAAACTTTGCGAAGCAGAAAACCAAAGAAATTAATTGCCTTAAGAAGGAATATATCTGCTTTATCTTCCACTAGAACTATCTATACACAAAGTAAGACTTATTCCAGGGAACCTGAAAACACAGTTCAGGAGAAATTATATTTACCAAGTACATAAACTGTGCTGAATTAGATCAAAACCATTAAACCATAAATGCACATTTTTTCTTCATGAAGACTTCATCTTTTACACCAGCTTAATATCTTTTGCTGCAGAACAACATGTTTCATAACAAGAATTATAAACTTTAGCTCAATTTAGCTGTTCAAGGTTATTCATTTGTGGCAGTCATCTAGTTGTGGTCTAATATAAGTCAGAAGTTCAATATTGTATAGAATGGTAAAAAATATAATCAGTATATGCTAATTTTAAAGTCTCAAAAATATTCCAGAACTTTTGAAACAACAATTTCAAGCAAGCTATTACAACAACAAGAGCTAGGCTGATATTTAAGTGTAATTTTTTAAAATGCATTTCTATGGCTGTTAGTTATATTTATAAATATAATGTCCCTGCATTTCAAACTATTAAGTTACGATGCCTGTAGCGCAGCTGTTTGCCCAGGATCACTCACTGGATAAGGCCAGGCATTCTGGCACTGATGTATTCATCTTCTACTTGCAGAATAACATAAGCAGAGGCTGTCAAAAAGGATGACTGGAAGGGTGGGAGCAAAGATATAGATATATAGAGAGATATATATATATATGTAAAAGATGATACCTATCTTTAGGAGATGGTTAGTTGAATTATCTATGAAGTTATTGATCCTAAGTTTGGAAGCAACTGAGCAAGTGTTTTAGGGAATACCATGAGCAGCCAGACTGTGATTAAAAGAATATTCATGCCCTTAAAGGAAACTGGAAAGGAAAAAATACTTTGGTAGTTGGCAAATATGCATTAAGCAGAATCAAACCAGAAACTTAAAATATTCATGCCTGTGTGTGCCAGGCCTATGGTGGATTTTTTCATACAGAAAATTCCACGTGACTTCAAATACAAATTTTTAGAAATATTTTCCTACTATTCTCATTAAATTTCCTCAAAATGAGTAATGTTGAAAGATATTCTTGTTTCTACAGATAAGTAATGGACAAAATACAAGTTTCTGGTCAAGTGACTTTCTCACAAGCCACAGAGTGGGCACACAAGTATTTTGTGCACCAGGAATATAATAAATTTTTATGTTGAGTGAAACATAATACTAGTTTAGGCCCAAAATGTCACCAGCTGGGAACACAAAAGTTTAACCCTATGCTATAAAACAAGCTCCTTCAATATATTGTTTCTTAAGGTGAACTCTTTTAATCACTGACTCAGTCCTCCTCATCTCATTTGTACATTCACTACCTATGACTCTGGGTGTAGGTAAGGCTGTTTCAAGCTCCTGTCAACATCGTCTTTCTGCTCTCTTTACCATGAACATAATTAACAAGCAGTAGAGAAATCACTTCAGTTTGAATTAAAAAAGAACAGCCGCCATTCCTTATTCCCTAAATACCCTTAAATCAAGCTATAAAGGACTTAGAATTCACAAGGTAAATGTAAGGCGTGGGAGTTCCTTATCTGCAACGCTCTACAGCCAAATTCTCAGTAACATAGCAAAAGGCTGCACACTTATCCACTTCAGAGGGCAGGGCTTGTTTGCACAAGGAAATGCCCACACTGTTCTGTGGCTACGGTTATCATGGTACTTCTCGTAAATAGGTCAGAAAAAAATACTTCTTTCTCCTTCTCATATGCTGCTGCAAACCATTTGCCAGTAGAAACCCCTGGGCAACTTGGTTAGGGCAGCATTTCACTGAGTTTTCAGTTTATCTATGTTGCAGACATACCAATTTACTTAGCTCTGTGTTGGTTAGCATAGTATCAATAGCTAGACAGGTGTGAACCTGATCACATCTCTACAAATCTAAAAGTAGGGGTGAATCTCAAGTCACCAATGTTTCCAATCTATCAGCCCCTGAAACTGATACATGAAAACTAGCCTGGGAATACCTGTGTGCATGTCAGTCACACTTCCCCGCTAGACCATGGTCCTACCCAAGACTTAGCACCTACAGAACTTGCATTTGGCACCTCAGCATTACTCACCATTACTGAACTATTACTATAACTACTACTGAGAATCATCTTTACAAGAGTTTTCATTTTATTAATGTATGCTTATCTACCGGTGCTCAAATATTACTTTTAGAGAGGGCATAACAATTAAACACATTAGACAAAGTAATATATTACATAAAGGAACTATGCCACAGGTCTGAGACAGTAGTAACACAACCAAAGCTAAATTTAAATATGCAGCTCTTATCTGAACATTTGCCTTAATTCTTCTTATTTATTTTTTTATTATTTGGAAAACCTATATTCCTATTCTTTAAGTCATAAACCCCCAGGATACACTTTAAAAGCACAGACAGACTTTTAAGTTAATGATTAATAGTAAATAAAAATTATGCATGCAGAAGAAAATGCTGAACCTTTATATTAGGCAGATTATTTTGTTTATTTTGAAATTACTGATATTTTCATCTGTTTCACTAACATGCTTCAGGAAAGCCTTATGCTCAACCTTTTCTACTTTTTAGCCCTTCAAAGTTAGGAAGAATGTACATGTTACTACTTGGAATGTAACATGACAATTCTCATTTTAGGGTATTTTGTACATTTTGGGGTTAATATACCTTCTTTGTGAAGCATAAAGAAAAAAATGAGTAACCCTCAAAATCTTCCTGATTCAAGGACTCACTTTGAGATACGCCAGATTCATCTCATTAGTCAGACATATCCAATCATATCTTTCTTTATTCACTGCATCCATAAAACATTACCTGAATACACTATTATACTGTCCCATTCACATTCCCAACCCCTATGCTCCAAATTTTTTTAAAATATTTTGCTATTACAATTTTTTCCCTTGAAGGCTACAAAATAAATTACTTCCATGCTAAAGGGCAATTTTGGGCACATAGCGTTACAAAAAAGTCAATAAATATAAAATGTATATAAAAGGATTTGAGGAATTGAAAACTTGTCTTTTGTTCCCCTTTTCCCTCAGAAATTACTTTATTACTCTCAGTCTGGTTTTCTTTTATGAAAACAGTGTCAAGGATTAGAAAACATATGCTCATATTTGAAAATGCATGAATAAGTCTTGTTTTGACTGCCCGGTTGCAAAACGATGACTTAAGTTCAGCTTTTTTCTTTGTATGATAAAAAAACATGTCAGTAAATAGTGAAGTGAGTGGTATTATTTCTTGAGAGAGTAAAATGGCTTAGTTTCATAATCAAGGCTTCTCCCATATGAGGTGTTACCAGTGAATTTAGGTGTCTATGTGACCAGATACAAGTGTTATACACATTAGCACTGAAGTGCATGATGCAATTGAGAGTTCTAGAAGGGACTTCTGACTTGCATCTGAAGGAATCTATAAAGGTCATCTAGCCCAACACACCCCTAGAGTGGGCAGGTACATTTTCAACCAGAGCAGGTGTCTCAGAGTCCCATCCAACCTCACCTTGAATGTTCCCAGGGATGGGGCATCTACCACCTCTCTGGGCAACCTGGGCCAGTGTTTCACCAGCCTCACTGCAAAAACTTTCTTCCTTATATCTACCCTTTTTAGTTTAAAGCCATTACCTCTTCTGCCGCAACAGGCCTTGCTAAAAAGCTTGTCCCCATCTTTCTTATAGGCCCCCTTCAACTACTGAAAGGCAGAAAGAGGTCTTCCCAGAGCCTTCTCTTCTCCAAGCTGAACCACCCCAACTCTCAGCCTTTCTTCATAGGAGAGGTGTTCCAGTCCTTTGATAATTTTTTCAGGCCTACACTGGACCTGCTCCAACAGGTACATATCCTCCTTGTGCTGGGGGCTCCAGAACTGGATGTAGTACTCTAGGTGAGGTCTCACCAGAGCAGAGGGGTAGAAACCCCTCCCTCAACATGACAGACATGCTTCTTTTGATACAATCTAAGATCGGGTTGGCCTTCTGGAGTGTGAGCACACACTGGCCAGCAGCTCACTTCCAGCCTTTCATCCACCAAGTACAACCAGTACCATCAAGTCCTTCTCTGCAGATCTGCTCCCAACCCCTTAATCTCTCAACCTGTATTGGTACCAAGGATTACCCGGACTGAGATGCAGCACCTTGCACTTGGCCTTGTTGAACCTCATGAGGTTCAAACAACCCACTTCTCAAGCTTGATCAGGTGCTTCTGTACGGCATCTCATCCCTCTGGCATGTCAACTGGACCTCTCAGCTTGGTGTCCACACATCAAATCCATATCTTTCCAATTTAGGGAGAAGGATATTGTGGGGAACTGAGTCAAAGGTCATACAGAAGTCCAGATAGACACCATCCATAGTTCTTTCCTTGTCCACTGATGTAGTCACTCCATTGTAGAAAGCCACTAGGTTGGTCAGGCAGGACTTGCCCTTGATGAAGCCATGCTGGCTGTCTCAAGTCACCTCCCTGTCCTCCTAGAAGCTCTGCTAAAGCACATGGAGAATCTGCTCCATGATCTTCCCAGGCACAGAGGTGAGGCGGACAGGTCAGTAGTTCCCAGGGTCTTCCTTTCTACCCTTTTTGAAAAATGAATGCAATGTTTCCCTTTTCCCAGTTACCAGGGACTTCACCTGACTGCCAGGACTTTTCAAATATCGTGAAGAGTAGCTTGGCAACTATATCAACCAATTCCCTCAGGTCTCTGGGATACATCTCATCAGATCCCATAGACTTCTGTATGTTCAGGTTCCTCAGGTGGTCACCAGCCTGATCTTCTCTTACAGTGGGAAGGACTTTGTTCCCCATCTTCCGGTTGGAGGTGTGAGGAGATAAGTTGCCAGTGAAGACTGATGTAAAAAAAAGTTGTTGAGTACCTCAGCCTTTTCCTCTTCTGTTGTTAAAAGATTGCAAGTTTTGATCCCAGGGTGGGGGCAGGGTACACTTTTTCTTTGACCTTTATTTTCTGGTTGACATACCTGTAAAGACCCTTCTTATTATTCTCTGCATCCCTTGCCAGGTAAAGCTCCAGCCACACCTTGGCTTTCCTGACCCCATCCCTACACAAATGGGCAGCATCCCTATACCCTTTCCCAGGATCCCTCTCCCTGCTTCCACCACCTGTGCAGTTCCTTCCTGCCCTTTAGTTTGACCATCAGGTCTTGACTCAGCCATGCTGGCCTCTTGCCTTCCTCACCTGATTTCTTACACTTGGAGATTGAGAGCTCTTGCACTCTATAGAAAGCATCCTTAAAGATCTTCCAGCTCTGTTCTGCTACCTTGCCCCCAAGTGCTGTTTTCCAAGAGGTCCCATTAACTAAAACCTTGAAAAGTGGAAGTTTGCTTTCCTAAAATTCAGAGTCCTGACCTCACTCCTCTCCTGACCATATCCCTCAGGACTCTGAACTCCACCAGTGTGTGATCACTGTAGCCCAGGCTGCCTCTAATCTTGACATCACTGATTAGCTCATTTGCATTGTTGGTGATGAGGTTCAGTATCAAATCCCCTCTAGTAGGGCTATTGCCTGTCTTGAGAAGTTATGCTCCATGCATCCCAGAAGTCTCCTGGATTGCCTACAGCTCACCATATTACTTTTCCAGCAAATGTCAGAGTAGTTGATGTCCCTTCTGACATCTCCAGCATGAAAAAAGCCTGTGAGCACAAAGCCTCCTGCAGCTGGAGGAAGAATTCTTTGTTGATAGGCTCCCCTTGATCAGGTGGCCTGTGGTAGGCACCAACCACAGGGATCCCTTTGTGGTCTTGTTCTCTTTTCCTTACCCATAAGCTTTTGACCTGCTTGTGTTTATTTTTCAAGGACAGGTCTTCATGCTTTATCCATTTCTTGATGTAGAAAGCAATGCCTCTGCCCCTCCTTCTTCACCTGTCCCTTCTGAACAGCCTGTAGCCATCCATAGCTGCACTCCAGTCATGGGATTCATCCCACAAAGTTTCAGTAATGGCAACCCGGCTGTAGCTTTCTAGCTGCACAGTGGCTTTTAACTCCTCCTGTTTGTTGCCCTTGCTCTGTGTACTGCTGTAGATGCACTTCTGGGTTGTTTGCCATGTTGCCTTCTTAGAACAACTCCCCTCAATACCTTTGCAGTATTTCACTGATGCTTCCCCACTGGCTACTTTCCACAAGACTTCAAATGTGCTGCAGTGTCCCCAGCATGACTCAGAGCAACAGGTTGAGGGCCCTCACCAGCACACTGTCCTTTTAGCCATGACATGTCATCCCACGTCTTGTCACAGGCAAGCCTGATATTATCCCACTCCCCCTTCAAGTCTAGTTTCAAGCCCTGTCAATGAGCCCTGCAAGATACTGAGCAAAGACCCTATACCCACTTTGAGAAAGCTAAAGCCCATCTGACACCAGCAAACCTGATATCACGTAGGCCACCTCATTATAAAAAACAAAAGCCAAAACCCACAACTGTGGCAGTGACACCAGCCACAAAGCCATGTGTCAATAGACTGAGTTCATCTCCTCCATCCAGTGTCACTGCCTGCAACTGGAAGGAGAGAGATAAAAATAACATTTGCCATAGATTCCCTCATCAACCATCCCAAGGCCCTGAAGGGTCTTTTGATTTCTCTGACTATGGGTTGCAGCTTCATCTCCACCCACATGTAGGATTGGTAATAGGTAATACACTTTTCATCTGTGTGATATTGCACAGTCAACACAATGCTTTCAAATGGCTACACAAGTCCCTTGCTCAGCATCGAGCTCCATGTTTATCATGACACGAGATTGCACTGGACAGAGCAGTCCGTAAAACAAACACGTGACTGTTTTATACAGCACAAACCAGAAACTGATTAAAGAAACAAAGCAATAGGCATCACAATCAAGGAAAAAGCACTTAGGAAGTGACTGCAGTTAGGTCCCTTCCTTGCATGTCCTTGTGAGCTACCCTGAAGTTATTTAAGCAGTTGGATATAACATGCAGATGTGGATAAGGCCCTGTGCTAGCAGGCTAAAGAGGGGGTGGAGTGAAGCACTGTGGCCCCTCTCATTATTCTTCCAGACACCTTTACACCCACCCAGGCATCAAGGACACAAACATTAAATTTTCACAACTCCTCCACCCTGACACCCAGGGAAATCCACAGACAGTTTTACGAGAAAAGTAGCTGCACTGTCAAGGACACTTTGCTTCTACAATAAATTCTATTTTAAGGTCTCATCGTAACTATTATCTATGTTTTTATTTTCATTGTTGATTTTCAAAAAAAGCAAGTCAGTTCAGGACCAACATTACTTAGGACCTTAAGGACAATACAAAAGGCAAGAACTAGCAACAGTTCACTTTGGTAAGACTCAGATACTGAATTTTATCCTATGCGGAAGGATAGGGCTGAAAAGCACTTCATTTAAATGAAGCCAAAATTTGTGGATTTTGTCAAAATGAAAGCTACTAAACAGGTATTTCTGTTTCAAATTATTTATTTATTTAGACAGAAACTAGCAAGCTTGTTTTTAGAACAGTATTATCAGCTATAAAAAAGCTATTGTTTTTCACATTAATAGATTACACTTGTCACACAGCTGTCAAAAAAACATACCCCAGTAATTCCAGAAATACTGTTTTCACCACCAGAAGTACAATGAACACACACAGAATAAGAATTCCTCAATATTTCTCCCCTTTAGGCACCTTTGTATTTTTGGTTTTTAAGCTCTCTTGGATCTCAGTGGTCACAAAAATTCCAGCCTGTCAGTACAAGAAGCTCTATTGAATCTTATCTCAGTGAATGTACAGACAGACAAAACGTTTCCACACGGTGTCCTCACTCTGTGCCTCAATCCTTGCCAGGAGAAAGCAGCTACTGCAATTCAATGCAGATAGAAAAGATACAGTACATCATACCATGAGCAAAGTTATTACAGGTGATATCTACATTAAATGTCTTACCAGTACAGCAACTTTACCCTTTCTACTTACAAGGCAACAACACTGGAAAAGATATCAAAAGGGTTGAGGTTGGCAGGGACCTCTGGAGGTAATCTGGTCCAGCCCCCTGCTCAGCAGGGTCACCTAAAGCCAGTTGTCCAGGACCATTTCCAGACAGCCTTTGAGTATTTACAAGGATGGAAACTCCACAGCCTCCCCTGGGACATTACACTCTCTGTTACACTCTAGCTTACTGCAGAACAGTGACATGAGCCAGAGAAAGCCAAAGAGTTTAGGTTCCATTTTAATGCTCTTCCTTTGCTAGGCTTCTCCTAGCAAGTCTATTATTGGTAACAAATCACACCTTTCCATCTTTCTGCACAACTACACCAGTCTTAAGGTACATAGGGTAGACACAGATCATGCAGGTAGATAAACTGATATTAACACCAGTCTGCCCTAAGGCTTGCAATGTATCCCATCATACACAATGAAATTGGTCAATATGATCCAATAGACACATTGTGATTTCCAGACAGTAGTTACAAACTAGCACCTACAGATACCCAGGCACAAAGCCTGAGCTGCCTTAATACAAAGACCAGGAGTGGAAGTAATTCATATCCTGTGCATCTGCCCAATGCTGACAACTAGCATGTTAAATTGGTCTACAATAGGTGGGAAGGGGTCCCCAGTAATCAATCTGTGATTATATTGAACTATCCTCTAGCCAGGATATTAGTCTCTGCATAGAGTGGTCCTATCCACCTCAGGTCAGATTATGTGGAAGATCACTGCAATGAAAAAGTAACACCTTGTTGTTCTCTGTCTGCAGGGGTAGCAACTGTCTTTATGGTGAAAGTTTCCCTGACAACTATTGCATACATCTATTTTTCTAGTACCTGCTGGTATATAGTAAACCTACCCTTTTTTATGCAATATTGTATTGTATGGAGTCATAAGGGAGCAATAAGTTTTGGTAAAGAAATTGGTCATGGTGAGTAAAATTTGGAAGGAATAAATCAGAAAAACAGGATTATGTCATAGGAATTAATAGGAATTAAACAGAATGAGTAAAAAAAGGGAGCACAATACTTGGCAGCATTTATTTGTTAAAAAAAAAAAAAAACAAAA
The DNA here is from genome assembly GCA_024605025.1 of Megaceryle maxima. Classification (NCBI taxonomy): domain Eukaryota; kingdom Metazoa; phylum Chordata; class Aves; order Coraciiformes; family Cerylidae; genus Megaceryle; species Megaceryle maxima. The sequence continues at coordinate 27,375 of JANHGN010004344.1, read as the reverse complement.
ACAAAAACAAAAACTAACTGAAAAACACAAAACAAAGTATTCAGAAAGCTACATTCTGCCTCTATAGAAACACACAGAAATGGCTAAATAAAGCTATTAAAAATATTTTAAATGTGTTCTTAGCAAGAAGTTACATGGACTATGAAGCTGGTCTGTGACAGACTGAGATTACTTGTCACAACACAAGAAATACAGTTTCTCAACGATGGAACATATTAGGCTGTAGTTCTAAGTGTCAGCAGAAATGTTAAAGACTGCTCTATTAGAATAAGAAAAGAACTTTAAAGGATATTATGACATCACAACAAGATTAGATATATGGCTTAGAGGACATTTTCATGCAGAAAACTAAAATTGAAAACAAAGTGGTTTAAATTTCCTAGGCTTTTATCAAAGTTGTTTTCTCTCAAGTTTTCCTTCAAGCTTTCTGACAGGTGAGCAAAGAAGTAAATGCACAGGCAACAGTTACTGGTAGAAACACAAAGTACATTTTTAATACATTTGTAATAGTTCATTGGGAAGGGTGTTAGGGTTGGGTTTTTTTCTTTGCTTTATTTACATAAGCAGGGAAAAACCTACTAAATCTCAGGTTTGTCATACCTGCTCCTGAACAAGGACATATAATTTGTCTTGGAAGAAATCTAATTCAAGTTGATTTAGCAATAAATTAAAGAAGTAATTTTTTTCCAAGTCTTTAACCAAGACACTAATCTTCCTGATGGAAAGGGTAAGAGGCTGAAAACAAATAGCTGGGAAGCACGCTTAGTACCTCCCCATCACTGGATCTCCAAAATTAGTATCTGGTCTTAGAGAAACCTCAAGAACTCTGGCTTCCTTCAAGTGCTGTATCACCCCATAGCACAAAAAAGAGAGAGTGTCTGCAAAGCATCTAAGAGAAGACAGAGCAAGGGTGTCAGTAGCAATGCACTATCAGGATACAGAACACACAGGTCTGCACATGCTGCCATTCCAGGTCAATATAAGAAGAACTGTGTCTCTGGAAACAGAATTTCCCTAGAGTTAACCTAGGACAAGAGCATGTTTACCTCACCACATCTGGTATCCATGGCAGAATACAGCTATAAAGGATTTCCCTCCAGAGACCACTGACATGAATGAAGAAGCATCTATTGCCTCCAGGCATCCTGAGCTCACACTCCAAATGCCATGTCGAGAATCTAAAATTCTGAAGGCCAGATTAAGACTTATTAATCCTACAGCAACAATAATGTTATGGTACATAGCCATTATACTTGGATATTCTTCACTTACTGATTTATGAGGCAAGGATGACCTGTTCAGCCCTCTAGGAAAAAAACAGAAATCTCATAGAAGTAGTGAATTTTCTCTTTTTAAAATGCAAAGGCTTCATCTGCAGATAAATAAAAGGGATGAGGAAAATATATCTGGGATATGATGCTCCATTAGCAAACATCACATCTGTTACTCATATTTTAATATCTTCACTGTCACCCTGAAGTACACCATGTGCAATTAAGAGGAAATTGCAATGCAGTTCTTTAAGCAAATTATTGTCAACAGGCATAAAGCACTAAGCCAAATGCAAATCATTAAATCAATTCAGCACCAGTTTAAAAAGTTTTGATTAATCTTCAATTCATTGGTATGTTATTATAATATGTTATTAAATGCACCCGCCACTTTAAGACTCCCTCATTTCATTTGTAATTACAGTAAATATTGATTGCAAGGGTGGCCTGGAGACAGCTTCAAAATGTGCAACTGTGGTCCCTGGAGGCAGAGCTCAGTGACAGAATTCTATCCCCATAACTGCCCTTCAGACAGACTCATTGGAGATAAAAATTCAATATATTAATGCATACCTGCTTGAATTTTGCTCAATTAAGCACAAAAATTTGTAACAGCACACTTTTTTCTTTTTATAAAAGCTTTAATCAAATGTATCTTCAAATGTTGTTGTGGAAACTGTTCCAAAGCAGCTCAAAAGACAACCTGAAAAGTGAATCACAGTGTCAACTGATTAGTACAACTAAGAGCACTGGCCACCAGTAGCTTTCTTCTCCCTAGTTCTTCAACAAAATGAATGCATACAGGTAACAGAGGCCATAGCCAGTTCAATATAGTACAAGTTGTGCTCTTCTAAACAGAGCTAATGACTGCACCCCAAAATGTTCTGACATCTTATCCTGCTGCTGTAAGGAGGCAAACACAACAGTCCTCCTTCATCTCACTCTCCCTTTTGCATCGCTCCTTCTGACAAGGGAGTATCTCCAGCCTCTCTCTCCCTAAAGCCTGCTACATACCCCATTCCCAAAAGGTGCAGACACTTAAAACTTATTCACAGTCTTCTTGACAGGTTAAGGGGAAGCCTAGAAGCAAATCCTAATTTAGAAATTTATAAGCATCTCCAAGACAGCTTCCCTGCAGCTCCTAATGGGACAGCATCTCTAAAAAGCATTTTGCCCACAAAGCTACCACTACCATAGCCAAATTGACACACTGCAGATTTGATCATGGTTTTTCATTACTTCAATAAATAATAAAAATAAGCTGAATTTTATCTTTCACACAAACAGGTTAAACAATCCTGTAAAACATATCCAGAAGATTAGCTTGGGTAAATACACAGTGTACATCTGCTGGTTAGTTATTTAGAATTATGCTGGTCTGACAACAGGCTACAGCATTGTTTCATTTAAAGGCACCACCAACATCTGGCAGAGAATTCAGTCACACCTCGAACACAGTTCCATCACAAGATTTTGCAAAGTCAAAAAGTCACACTTGCACACACCAAACCAATATATTTTAGAACAGACTTAAAACTAGATAGATAAAAGGTCAGCATAGGGCACAAATTAACTCATCCACAAGTAACACCTCACATATGAAAGCGCCATCAGTACAACTTGCAATTTTATTGCCATCAGAATACAATTATTATTATTTGTCCTCAACATTTTACCCAAGTGTATGCATTCTATTAGAAGCCACCAAGGCTACATCTGAACAAGCTGATTAAATTGCAGCAATAAATATTCCAGGCACTGGAAATTTAATTACGCATGTTTGTTAGAATGACCCCCAGTGCAGCTTGCATCAGAGGTAGCTAGCATGCATCCCAACACCTACTACACATTCTCCAGGAACCAGTACTAGCCAGAAAATATTCCATGTATACAATCTCATTTCTGAAAGCTAGAAAGTTTAACAGTATCAGTGCAGGGTGTCTTGAGTCATTTGACTTCAGTGGGAGTAAGTTGTCCTGGGCACACAAATATGCAAGTCGAGATCCATTCTCGAAGACTTATATTTTGTAAAAAAAAAAATCATTAAAAAGGAAGTGGAAGCTTTTGCTTCTAAATGTAGGCAAAAAAACCCTCAAAGTGACTGACCCTTCAGTCCATAGCAAAGAATTGCTTCCTCTATACCTTCCTTGCTATCATCAAATACAGATGGGATTGCTATTTGTTTGTCATTAGACTAAAACACATTACCCAACCCAAAATGACATCACACATATGGAATGCCAGGAATTACTAAAATCATAGAATTATAGGGGTTGGAAGGGACCTCTGGAGATCATAGAGTCCAAACCCCCTGCTAGCACAGGAACAGATCCAGGTGGGTCTTGAAAGTCTCTAAAGAAGGAGACTCCACAAACTCTCTGGGCAGTCTCTTCCATTTACTTCCAGTAAAGGCATATGCCAAAGGGCAATCTACAAGGAATTTCAGACTAACCAGATTGTTTCACAGCTTTGATACAATGCACTATAGCACTGTTTGCAGCACTGTACATGGTCTTCCCTCTTGCAGTCAGCCATGACATAAGAAAATACCTAGACTCATTCTGTCAATTATTTGAGGAAGGAGGTTGGACAGCAATCAACTTTTTTGCAGTCCATTCACTTAAGCACTCTAAAGACTGAATGCATTTCAACCATGAACAAATTTTTTTTCTGTTCTTTCTACATGTTTTCTCGATTCAGAATAAAATACAGAAAGAAAAAAAAAGAAAACAATGTATGTGCATACATCAGTGAGACTAAAGTCAGGTCATCTGTGTGTTTGTGCATGCTCTGAAGATCTGACACTGAGTTTTCATAATGCATCTACAGATCAAATGCAGCTGTACAGCACGTTCATATGATATAGTACACGCAAATAAAATTCTAATTACATTTTTTGGAACTTTATCGAGGTACTTTAATGAGAGTAAAGCAGCCAAACCTCCAGAAGTGCTCAGTAGTAAGTGGATTACATTTTTGGCAAGCACTGTTGGATGCTGAGAACTTTCAGACAAGGCAGAGTTGTAGCATGATCACTTGCACCATCTGGTGCAAAAGCAATTGGCTCAAATGTGACTAATAATTGTAGCAACATAAGTCAAAACTATAACACTGGCAAAAACACAGGCTGATATGGCAACACTATCACTATCTGGCACAGGACTCAATCACCTTAGCATGCAGCTTAGGTTGCAGAAAGCTGCCAATCCCCAGAGATCCACTTGGAATCAGCATTTCACACAGAAATGGATCTCCTCAGACAGCAGTCCTTTCCACAGGCTGTTCTCCAGCCTAAGGTTCACTTGCAACTCATCTTTAACTATAGCCACATAACCTTGAAATGGGAAAGGCACCAAGCCACTGAAAATTAATATGCCAACAAGAAATATCCAAAGACTTTTTTTTCCTGGATAAAATTTTTCCTCAGTAGTAAAGGACACAATGATCATAACTACACCATATACATTTTGCGGTGTTTCACTTCATTCTATTTCTAGTCTAGTCCCCTGGAGTGAACATCCATTAGTAGATAGACAGCATTTTTTTGTTTAGTTTCACTGGAAGTGAATCCAATGTCTGTGATCTAAGGTTTCTTCAAAATGCAAGCTAAAACAGGAAAAACCAAGAGATCTGCTTCAGCTAAGCAGCCCAGGACTCCAACAGTAACGTAGACACAAGCCCTCCCAGAAAGCTTCTGTGAAAAATGGTTCCCTCCAAGGCCAGTATCATCTGAAATCTCCATTCAGGTCAGACTAGTACACACTACATTACTGTGTTAAAAACCACATACCTCTCCCCTCAGCTTCACACCTCACACCACATGCATACTGCAATACTCTTCAGTCTGTGAGTGTATGGGACACTCCCTGTTACAGCCAATGGATGTACAAACCAACCCCAGAAGGGACAGGAAAGTGATGTGGGGTGCTCCTGGCAGCTAGTGTGACTAGTGCTGTCCCACAGCTAGCGTGACTCTCACCACCACTTCACACCAAGGAGACGCATACCACTAAACAACCAAAACTTTTTCAGTGAAATATGAAGTAGAACCCTTCAGGCACTGCAATGCAAGGCAACCAGACAAGAGAGTTTTGAGAATCTGAATAATTTATTCTTTTTCCTTATAATTTGATTTTTATCATATTGTCTTTATAAAATATTACGGCAACATAAAAAGCATGCAAGGGTTTGCTTCTACTCCATATTCTCTTTTCCACCATTTTCTTTACTTCTCCCCTCCTCCCTACATGTTCCCCCCTCTCCTTTCTCTCCCCTCCTCACTTCTGCCTCCCCTCCAGAGCTGCTGGAGCCAGTGGGATGGCACTGCCAACTACCAAGGCCATCTGACACCTCACACAGTAAGATCCTGTTTTCACCCACTCTGTCTGCAGTCTCTCATAGCGACTACAGACTGAGCAGCTCACAGAACTTTCAGCTGAACAGTTCAGTCACTGCCTAGACTGAATTTACAGAACATACAAGGTCTTGCTCACACTATACCATTGGAAGACTGTTCTCTGAGACACTCCCACTGCCTTTGGCAACAGAGGAAGGATAAGGCACCAAGCATCTTCTTATTGCTGCTCTGAATTCCACTTAAATTTGCTAGACAGTGAACCAAGGTGGCTGAGCTAAATGAAGAGCTTGCTGCTGCCTGAATGGATGGACCTGTTCCCCTTTCACCCTCTTTTTGTCCACCCCTCAGAATTCACTGTGATGCTTTGCAAGCCAGTTCATTCCTCTGAACAACAGAAAACTGTTCTCATTTCTGGGTGAGTGGGGTCACCAGCAAAACAAATCTCTTCAATAAAGGACCACAAGATCAGAACTAGTATTGCCCTTGCAGTGGCAGCAAGCACAGAGATAATCCTGGGTGCATCTTATCAGGCTGCATCTTGAGTGAGGCTGGAGAAGGAAAAGCAAAATCTATTTCCACATAATTAGTAGACACCACTTAGAGCCAAACATCTACAACACTGTCCAACTTCAGTACGTTTGTGTAAAGGCAAATATGGACTGACGCAGTATTTTTACAGTTCTGCTATTTCAGTTTCCCCTGTTCTGAAGTACAAGCCAGAGATCATCATCTTACACATTAGTTACAGGGCTAAACTTCAGCACCTATGATTGAATGTTGTCTGAAAGTTATTAAACAGATACTATCATCTAGTTCTCTAGTAAACACACAGAAATATTGCAACCATTTACAGCACTTTCTGTTTGGAGTATTATGAATAACTTTTAACTGGGAATGAGAAAACAGAAAACCTATTGACATCCTTCACAAAGACTTTCCACCATTTGTTAGTCACATATTTTGACATCTTGCATTGTGTGTGTTAAGGGACCGGAGCAAAAAATTGTATTTATCTCCTTCACATACTAACAGTACAGTGCATTATTAACAGAAAGCATGTCACCTTTGCTCTGCTGTGGATAAGGAACAACAAAAAAAAAGCAACATCAGGCTCATTTCAGTTACATATGTAACTTGTCTAGCAATCTCCATAGTCCTGGCTACGTTCCAGTCTTTACGCTACAAGCTGATCCCTCATCATCTGCTGGTGAAAGCAAAAATGTCCAGAATGATCTAGAGTGATATTTATCACGTTGACTTTTTCCCCCTGTCAGTACGAAACATTGACTCCATAGGGTGGAATGAAGTCTTTTCCAGCCAAACTTTGGGTCCTTTGGAAAAGGTATCCACCAGGTGTATGGCCCGGCTCTTGGAACAAATACTGCCTGTCCAAACTGACTCAGATCTTTTGCTCTTATAGACCAGCCCTTCTAACACTCTCAGCCCCGGCTGCTTCGCCTGTCAAAAGGTTAAAGGGCGCGAGCTAACTACTGCTTCAGAAAATATGAAGTATAACCATTAAATGCCACATTTTATTTCTGAAACTTTCCAGATCCTTTTAGCTGAATTGTCCCAGATCATGAACACAGTATGCTTGAAAAGCAGCAGTATATTTTATTTCAGCTAAGGTCTGTGCTTTCTCCATTCATTTCTCTCTTTAGGCCATAGTCAAACACTATGAGACAAATACATGCATTATAAATCACATCTTTCAACACCAACAGTTGGCCAGCCTGCTTAAACATGGACCCTGCAGAGCATACTCCCTAGGGTGATAACCAGTAGAAGCAAGACCAGCTGCCTTGGGGAAGAAATTGAGAGGACAGAGTGGGCAGCAGAGACTCTCCTGCACTAGCAGTGACTCTCTCTTGAGATACGCAAGGTGAGAAAGAAGCTGCTTGGTAAGAAAGAAAAAGAGGGAGAGAAATGGTTCATTTGAGGCAACATCTGCTGAAAAAAAAGGCATGAGCAGAGAACTACCTACCCCTGCAACATGGGGTTCATTAAATTCAGATTCTTCTGGCTGGCTGAAGAGACCATCACAGTCACATAAGGCTCAGGAGGGAAAACACAAAGCAGTAGGGAGGAGAATAATCATCATCAGGATCTTCTGGTCTGTTAGGCCTGAAATAAAAGGAAGGGGAGGAAGAAGTCAAAATGAACTTTGATGAGAACCAGAAATGGAAGAGAAAAGAAACTATAAGGTTGTAGAAAAACAAACAAACAAACAAACACAAACAAAAAAAAAAAAAAACACAAAAAAAACCCACAAAAACAAAACAAAACACAAAAAACCAACCAACTGAAGGACACTACATTACTAAAGGAAAAAGGAATAAAAAAAAAAGAGTTTACCCAGTGTAATGAGTTAGGGATTAGCTGGGGCCGAAGGGAGGGAAGGACTGTGAGGAGACAGGACAGCAAGGCTTCAAGAGGGCAGGTCAGGACTCAACAGCAGAGAGAGCAGACATGGCACAGAAAGCCTGCAAAGGCAGGATAAGCTGGCTAGGTGAGGAAAAAAACAAGGCACTGGTAAGGGACAAGCAAGACTGGTACAAGCTGAATAAGCAGAAGAGATAGAATATACTTGCAGGTCTGTATTGCCAACAAACAAAAATATACTATCTGTGACCCAGATAGCAAAACCCATATAGATGCTGCACTGGAAACCAACATTTTGGCCTTTTGGTATATAAAGGGGCCTTATAATAAAGACAGATAAAAGCTTTTTACCAAGTCCTGTAGTGACAGGACAAGGGGCAATGGTTTTAAACTGTAAGATTTAGATTGGGCAAGGGTGGTGAGGTACTGGAACAGGTTGCCCCCTCCCTGGAATTGTTCAATGCCAGGTTGGATGGGGCTTTGAGCAACCTGATCTAGTGGAAGGTGTCCCTGTCCATGGCAGCAGTCCTAGCAAGGACTAAATGGTCTTTAAAGGTTCCTTCCAATCCTACCAAGTCTTTGCCTCTATGATGGTTTCCAGCCTTCACCCTACCTCCCCGTAGAAAACAAACCCTGAAATTCACTGGCCGTGTTCTGGTGTATCCCAAAGCCAGTTCACAGAGCAGCATATCAATTCCCTCTAATGTACTCCAATAACTCATGTAAAGGTAGTCTGCACTATAGATTTAAACATTGATAATGAGCTGTATCACACAGTTTTCACACAAATACACACAGCCTTTCTTGTAATGCAAAATGGATCAAAAAAGACATAATAAACGTGGGATTTATACAATATTTTTGCAGAAAGTGATGAAAAAGGAACAGAGTTTAACAAGAGTCACCTGTAATATTGGAAAACTGGCCTCTTGTAAACTTCTTTGATCCTAAATCTTCAGTAAGCCTAAAAATACTATTTAGCTCAATCCCATGACTAGAAAACATTAGGGTTTCAAAAACAAGGTAACATGGGGCTATCAATAGGCAAAGTAAAAAAAAAAAAAAAAAATAGACTGAAAACAAAGGATTCAAGAGGTTTTTGTGGCTTTTTTAAACCTTATCTACATTAAGATTATTTTAAATAAATAAATAAATAAATATCCATCAGGATGACAAAAATTACCTGGCACCAGGAAGATATTCCTCTAGCATAGAACATGTTTGTGTTCACTCTGCAGATACTTCAAAAACCTCCTTAAAGCCTTCTCTAAAGTTATGTATGATTTTTCCATCCTGATAAGATACCTTTCCTGTCAGTGTTCTTTACAGCAATCCTTAATTACCTACTCTTTTTTTTCACATTTTCCTGTTTTCATTTAGTAGTCACAATCATCAACTGCATACATTCTGTACAACTGTATCACATAGAATATTCTATGTACATTGTCCTTTACTCTTAACAGTGCTTAAAATTGGGTAGAAAATATCAATCATAACAATAATAGAAAGAATGATATAAATAATAAAATTATCTAAGGAAATCTGCAAATCATGAAGCTTCTTGTAAAGCTTAGAGAGGAGACTGGAGACTGCACAAATGTAACTCACATGTCTTGAACAGAAATTCAGACTGAATTTTTTGAACCAAAACCTGACACTGACCGAGCAGTTTAGAAAGTAAATACAAAACTGAAACATCATAGGCAGACTGAGCAAATCCAGGTCTGCAGTAGTAAGGCCCATTCCAATCCAGCACCAAAGCTGGCAAAGTCAGTGCGAGACATATGTGTGAGGACAAGCCTTCAGCAGACAGCTGGGGAGGAACATCCCTCCCGTAACTGTCAATTTCTAAAGAAGTCTTCCAAATCAGAATGAGGTATTGGCCCTGTAATTATTAAAACCAGTAGATGAATAGTCACAGAGCCCTGTGTCTATCGTACAGTAAAATATCAGGTGAATAATATTAGGCAATGAGGTCCTCCAAATAGGGGAAGAGGATATATTTCCACCTTCCATGTGGCAGGCAAAAGGCACATTCTGCTGCTTCTTCTCTTCCCCACCCATAAAATGCATTCCATAATCTCCAATAAAAGAGATATACCAAGTTCTATAGGCCTGCAACAGATGTTAATAGTCATTACATTGAAGATAAAAAAAAAAAAAAAAAAAAAATAATCAGCAAATTCTAGAAGATTAATAACTCTTTCATCTGCAAGAACTTCTAAAGAAGTTTGAATCCAAAATTTAAAGCTTTAGTTATAAAAGAGCAGGAATATCAGGATCACTGATAACATGATCTTGGTACTGCTATATACACAAACATCTGAAAAAAATTAGTCACAAAGATGAAAGGAAAACAGGAAGGAAAAGGTAATCATCTATTTCCTCACCCTCTCATACAATCCAAATTAAAGCTGAAAGATCCAAATCCATAGCTCATCATCTCCCTTGATGTGAAGAGCAGGAGGAAGTTACACATGTAATCATCATGGTTAACACCAGACATTCCAACCTAGCAGAACAAACTGCTAAATATGAAACTCCCTCAGGTTCTTAAGCGCACAGTTATGAACCAAAGATAAGCAAGAGGCTGACTCTGAATACACATCAGTTCTATTCCTCCTCCCACAACAACAATAAAAGAGAAATTAATAAGTTTAAATGAATGTGAAAATTATAAATAAATAAATGTAGGCTCAAGTAATTAAACTGTTACATTTAGGTAGACAATTAAAAGAATTATGAGATACCAACCTCTCATCTCAGGTAAGGATTTATTTAAAATAAGTAACAACAACAACAATACACCTTTCAAAATCCAAGCTTAAAGGTGCTAAGGTTGTAGTCACCTGCCCAAAAAAAAGAGATTTTTAGACAATGAAACTCCTGGTCAACACCACCTTTGGTAGACAGTAGACTTTTGTGGAATCAAGAGGCACAGTGCAGGCACTGCAATCCCACCTGCCAACCCTTCCATGTGCTGGAAACGTCATATGTCCTGACAGGGCAGGAGAGCAAGGGGCTGTAAATCACAGCCTTGCACATTTGGAAAAAGAAACTGTCACCAGGCTTTACAGCAAGTGTTAAAAAACTACATTTTGACAGTTGACCAGGTCAAGCCCTTTAATCAAATTTTTAGAAATATGAAAATTAAGGTCTAGTGAGAAAAAGGAGCAGGTCACACTTCAATCTTGCAACTCAGATCAGATTTGCTTGCTGCAGAGAACATTACCCATTGATGTACGGTTTTTTAGCACCAGTTAACAGACATGTAGAAATTACCAGAGCTATCTAGAGGCACCTTTAGGAAAAAAAAAAAAAAAAAAAAAAAAAAAAAAAAAAAAAAAAACTTTTCCCCTCTATAGCTGTAAAAACTTGCCAGCTTTTCTAAATGACAAAGCAACAGCCAAGGTTTCTGATTATCCGGGGAACACAGAATCTACCTGACAGCAAGAAGATCTGATTCATGCCTATAGCCTTCTGACTTCATCACCCCTTCTTTCAAAAGGGCTGACCTTTAATTTCTGATAAAGACCACTTCCAAGCTTCTGAAACCAGCAGAGAAATAGTGTTACTGATAAAAATGAATTTTGCTTGTATTCTCAAGAACATCACGACTCCCTTAGAGAGGTGTAAAAAAATCACTTCAGCTTGTTTTGCCATCTCATATGAAGGGTCAGAGGAATTTTGTGGCCTGCCACCAATTAAGTTCTTGCAATAAGTAGTTCTTTGTGATAAACATGGAAACTACAGCCAAATGACAGATTTGACATTTTTTTGGAGGGCAGGAAAACACGTTTGAATAGAGGCCCCTGCAGAGCTCAGGCTGAACAGAAGTACTTCAAATTCCTGCTTCCATCCCCTGTTACTCAGCCACTACTGGTCTATCACCTGATACTTGGACTCAGCTGTGTGATTTGCTTGGGCTCATCAGCCAACTTTGGAAGCTGCTTGAGTTTCACTCACCAGCCTGTTGCTGCTGCTCTGTCCTTTTCCAGCATCTCCCATCTGAACATGGCGTTCCAAAGAGCCAGTGGATTTGGGCATGTAGGTAGTGGAGAAAAAGCAATTTCTAACCCAGAATCTCAGATCATTGTTTGCCAAAGAAACAAAAGACATATGAGAAAAAGCATAGCTATGCCATCTTCTGCAGAATGGTTTGAACTCTATGATCTCCAATCTGTCCAACAAGCCCATGGAAAAAAATAAGACTTGTAGACACAGCAGAGTTGTGTTAAGTCTGGCACTGCACTGAACTGAAAAGTTGCATTGCTTTCAGATGGGAGCCAGCTCCCAGCCAACCAGCTTGGATCATAAACAGAACAAGCTTATTGTGCCTTTAAGTGTTGTGTGGGCACAATCAGAAGAACATGGTAAGGAGAGGCAGACAGGACATCAAGGAAAAAAAAAAAAAATAGTACCTCTGTGCTTCTGATGATACAAAGTTCTTTGGGTTTTGTGGTGCGGGTTTTTTTTTTTTGGTTGGTTGGTTTTGGTTTGTTTTTTTTTTGGTGGGGGGTTAGTTGTTTTGGGGTTTTTTTGATGATTAGGTTGCTGGTTTTTTACTATCAGAATCCATCCAATGCAGCCGGACCAAACAACATAAAAGGTGGTAGTTCAAGGAGCATGCTTAAATTGCCATCATCCTCAATGTTATAGTAGTGCAAGTGAACAATTCAGATAGTTTCCTGCAGAATCATCTTCCTCTACTTTTCTGACCAGTTGAGATGAATTAGTAAGAGGGCTGAATTATGCTAATACCATTATCTCTAACTGGCTTTATAGTAAAGTCAGAGCAGAACAGAGATGATGATCAGTCTTTCCCCACAGTCAGTATCGCATCCTTCTTGGTCAGAGGAAGCAATCAGTAGATATTCTGCAAGACATCCTCTTCTTGTTCAAAAGCTAAATACACCCTCTGTCAGGTAAGTCTAGCAAACAGAGAACTCTGACTGTACAATAAGCCAATTCATCCAGAAGTTACTTGCATAACTATTGCAAAGTACGAACCCACAGTAATTATTCAAATAGAGGTAACTCACAGAAAGACAGTGCAGGAGACACTGCAAACATCATCTTCATTGGAAGAAGCTGTACCATCTCAGGTAGTTTGTGTTGTATTTAAAGAATAATTAAATAAATAAATCAGCACACACAGCAGTACTGGGTTTAAAATATTCTAAACTTACATCTACATAGTATCAAAACAAACTGAAACATATTTCATGGATAAAGGATCAGTAATTTAGAGGTAAGCGACAGAGCCTCAAATTTAAGAATTAACAACATGGAACAAGGAGATCAATGCCAACCAGTAAAGAAATCATTAACATATGTGATACAGCTCTAGCAATGTAGTGCTAACTGCTAAAACTACAGTATTATTATAAAGAACGCAGATGGTATTTGATACCAAAATGAAGAACATCATACATGCCTTGCTGCAAAAAATAAAATAAAATAAAGCCTACATTAGCTTATAATTTGTTTAGTAACAATTTATGTTCTGTACTTTGCAAACAAAGAACTTATAATCAAAATAGAAGTTAATAACTGTACAAAACAATACTAAAACTACATTTGTTAAACTGCAGCCTTCATCTCACGGATTTCACATGTCTGTACCCTAAAGCTGGGGAATATTTCCATACAGACTGAAAGAGATGGCAGCCAAGGCTTGATGCTGAGTGATACTCTTTTTCTAGTCCACTCAGAAATAAAGAACAGCACTCTTCAAAGCTTTTGGGAAAAGAGAAAGCTGTCTCTCAACATCTTCTCCTGCATACAGCTGAACATGGAAGTGCAGACAGCAACCCACTGCAACCCACTGGTCAGGGCAGGAGGCAGTTTTTAGATTTACTGCTTTATCTCATTTATTCCAAAGTCTTTAAACTAATAAATAATTATTGTATATTCTTCACACACACAAAAAAAAAAAAAAAAAAAAAAAAAAAAAAAAAACTCAGCATCTTCTTTTTTTTTTGAAAACCCATCTTCCACAATCCCAAATATCCCAAAGCTGAAAATCTGTTTCCTATAAGGATACTATTCAAGCTGTAATTATGCTTGCAAGCATGAAACAGGTCAGCAGACTTTTCATCTCTACCTTAAAATATGGGGAAGTAGTTAGCTTTCATGCTAGTTTCTACTATTCACTGCTCCCAGTATCAGTCAGAGTTTCTAATGCAAAACAGATGATAACAGCAAAATTCTGAATAGCCCCAAATAGCTAGGTGTGTCATTTCCACCACCTGTTTCTTAACGGAGAAAATATTAATTTCACTCTAATTTTTCCATCTTTAGACCACAGCTGATCTTGTTCTACAGCTCACACACAATTTACATGACTGAAAGCAAAAAATGCTTGAAGCATCGCCAGAAATGTCACTTCTTTTGTGCCAGGAAACTCACATTGACATCTCCATGCATAAGCCCGAAAGCCAGGACTCAAGCTCCAAATGGAAAAGGGCTGCTACCACCATCTATACAACAGCTGACCAAGGGTTGTTGCAATATGGAGCTGATGTGCACATGTGCAGATCACTTTGCATTGCTGGCTTATGCTGCAGGTGGGCCAGACTATCCTAAACACCCATACAACCACTTCAGAAGGGCCTCCCCACACTTAACATGACACAAAGTTAAGCAATTTTAATATACCAGAATTACCAGAATGTTTTGGTGCCAGAATAATTTTTACTGCTCTCTATTGAATATCCTTTGTGATCTCTGTGCCAACTGTACCACCACACACACACACACAAAAAAAAAAGGAAAATGGATATTGTTATTATTTAATAGTTTCCAGCCAAAGATTTGTATCAGTAAGGATAAAGTGAACATTGGGGACATCCTAGTACTATTTTATACTAATACACCTAGGAAAGATAGGTGTATTAGTTTCACAAATAATTGACCTACAGTAAAGTAAGTCTAATTTATTAAATTATTTATCCCATTGTAGTTTAATTAGAAGGTACTCTTTTTCCTTTAGTAGACAGTTATCTGATTTTTCATATAATCATATTCTTTGTAAGACATGTGAACTCACACCATCCAAAACTCCTTCCATAACTCCTTCATTTACTGACCAATCATATACTTTGCTTTAAGTAAAAACACTGGGTTTTAATAGCACTAAAAATTCATATCTGAAGATAAGCATAAAAAAGTTGTGTAGCAATTTAGCAACATCTACACTCACCAGAGATATTGGAAATGTAATGCACACAACCACCCCAATGGAGTCTGTGAAAATAATTACATACACAAGTATTTCATAATAAGATCAGAAGCACTTGAAACAAATATAAAGTAATGGATAAGTATAGAAAAATAATTTTTTTGGCATTTCCAAAGAGATCAAAAATTGACCTTACTGTGTTTATCTCACACAAGTTGATTGTATTTTATTACAAGGCAACTCTTACTAACTCATTATTCTTAAAAATCACTAATTAGTGCCTTAATCCTCAATTAGTCCTTCAAGAGGACTATTTCCAGAAAAGAAAAAATGTTCCTTACAGCACTTGGCTTTATCAGAAGCTATCTCATGTACCAACACAAAGCTGCTGTTTTAAAAATATCACTATATAATGTAGAATTCTGCAGAGATATGCAAAAACTATTAAAGTCAGGCCACTTCCATGTCATGGGAAATGGTGCAAGACTTTTGCTGCCACAGCTAAACCAGAGAAGAACCCAACACAAAGTACTGTGAACACTAACATGTTACCACAAAATACTGCACCTCAATCTATAGGTAGTTTGGATTTTTTAGTAAGTAGTTAAGGTATGAGGGGGGGAGAATTCCCTTTTTTTTTTTTAAATATCCAGGCTTGGTTTTGCTCGCACATGCTATTTTTCTTCATGCCCTCTGGAAGCCCAGTTTTCAGCTAGAAAATTTGCTACAGAAACAGGAGAATAAAATTTTATTAACACTTGGTGTCAACAAAGGTAGATGTAGAATAAACTTAGGCAAGTGTTCAACATATGATCATGCTTTTTGATTACCAATTTAGAAGAGGGGGAAAAAAAGAAAACCAAACCAACTTTGCTGCAAGTATGAGAGAGGGTGGGATTCCATAATTCAGAAGAGAAGCCAAGTATAAACAAAGGATTCTGACACTTTAGAGGATTAGATTACAGCCTCAGATCAAAACCATTAATGAAGATATCTAGGAGGAGAAATGCACATGCTTGTTTATTTTTACTACCTTTTGTAAAGGCTGCTTGGCTTTGTTTAGCTTCAGTTATCATGGTCTCTGAAGAAAACAAGCTCCAAAACAGCACCTACAACACCAAATCCATAGATCTGAGTAGAGTATATTTCACTTACTGTGGTCTCCCATTTCTGCAAGGATCCCAGTGGTTTCCCCCAGCTGAGCAACAAGGTCTCATTCCTATGGAGATGTTCCAGAAAGTACAGATGGAGCATGCCATGCAGCATGCAGAACACACTGGGGCTGGTACAGGGACACCTACCCTGAGAGCATGGCTGCTCAGAAGCTGCAATGAAAAATTTCACTAGCAAAGCTCAAACTTTACATAAAACAGCAACTGTATGTGTGCAAGTGAAGAGTGAATACAGTATCCAAAGCCACCCATCTACCAGTGTCTGAAAGGATCTAGCCACAGTTTGTTACAATCAGAAGGTATCACCATTTGCCAATTGCAGAAAACACTGGTGGATTGAAAGTCAGCATTTTATTACTAAATCCATCAGTGGAACTAGGCACCAGTATTGACATTTACAACAGAGAATAGAAAGAAGAGATAAGTAACCAAGTTTCAGTCACCTACAATGAAAAAAAAAAAAAAAAAAAAAAAAAAGAAACTATGAATCTTGGGTATAAATTCACAACAAACTATTTGCATCTAAATAATCCAACACTACCTACAAGCACTAAAGGAGGTAAGGTAAAAAAAAAGTACCAAAACCAAAAAAAAAAAAAAAATTCACACAGGTCAAGTAAGATTTCTTAATTTCCTTTGTTTCATGAGGAAAAGCATTTTAAAACTCAAATATGATTTATGCTCTTCCCTCATTATAATCTGCTGGATGCTCATGCTAAAGAGAGGTTTAATCTACAGCCACATTCTTTTAATAGCATCTGCAGTTTATATTCCAGGACAAGTGCCAGTAGCTAATTATCCTCCTGCTATCGATTCTCCCTAGATGGGATGAAAATTCATTTTCCTTGTCATCTTGACACACAAGGACCCTATCCTGCTTATTACAAATATATACATATATGAATAGTTCGGGCAGTGGAAGGTACTTAACAGGATCAGGACCATCAGTATAGCCAAACAAGAAATCCACTTTTGGCACTGGGATTTTGCAAGCAACCCTTGCCACCTTATTACTACTGCAGCTGCTCAAAATCCTCTGGCTACAGGAATTCTGCAGTGAAGATTTGTACATGTAACCTCTTAATTCAGATTTGGGTTTAATCACAAAGCAGTTTTCTGTATCTGAAGGAAAATAAACAGGTAATATAACACATGTATACATGAAACTTATAAGGTTAATGGGAAAAAAAAAAAATTTGTTATACCTATTCCAGTCATGCTTTTTTTCCACCAATTCCTTACCAATGATGGGAATGATCAGTTCAGATGATGAACCAGAATACATTCAAATAGTTCAAAAGTTGTGTATTCTGCTTGGAATTGGCCACCAGCCCCTGGGTGCTCAGTCCCAGACACTAGGGATGAGTACATTTCCTTACATTTAAACCAGAGGCCACAGAAGTTAAATAGATTATTAAAAACCTCACAAAGCACAGCTTAGAAGGATTTTCAGGGACGAGACCTCTTAGGCGGCAAATTAAAGACAAAGGGTGTCCCATCTTAGTACCTGGACAAGATATTTGAGACAGCATGAAAAATCCCTCTCCCCACTTAATAGTGAAGTGGGAACTCCAAATCCATGTAATATTTCCCACCCCCAGTAACAATGCTGAAATAAGAAAAGCAGCCCAGTTTTTTTAATATCCCAGTTACCTTCATCAGAGGTATTTACCAGACATCCTATTCTCCCACTATATACCACCACCTTTTTAACATATTCTGAAGGAAAAGATACTTACCTAGGAGTCCCATCCCACAAAGCTGTTAGAAAACACACACACAACTGATCTTGTTCTCCTTTCCATTATTAATTGTTAGACTCCTAACTCAAGGATATCTTTACCTCACCCCAGTATCAGGTTAATAGATGCAAAATTTTCACCTTTTGATTTCCCTGTAAATTTTGACTTCTTCATGGAACTGATTAAGCCCTGTCATATCCTTGGCTATAGATAACATAAAACCTGTGTTCAGCACAGAACCAATTATCTTTGACTGATAGAGGCATTCTTCCTTCCTTCAGGTTTTTGGGTTATTTGGGATTTTTTGGGTTTGTTTTTTGTTTTTTTATACCTACCAAGTCCTCTTAGCTGAGGTCTTCTCACTGCAAGAACAGTGAAAAGTAAACTGTGAAACAGCACTATCAATCTCAATGCTTTCAAAATGTTAGTCTTGGATTAATTCTCTACAGGATATGTAGGACAAGTACTGAAAGTCCTCAAGAATGCAAAGTTTCTGAAGTTGATATACTCCATAAAATGTGCTAGAAGAGGCTAAATGAAAACAAATATAGTTGGAATATGGGTGGTTGACCAGATGATCTCCACCAGTCCCAACCAACTTAGACTCAGCGATTACTTGACAGTGATAAGAAACACACAGCATCCACCTGGATAACTGCACTGTGAGGAACCAAAGCAGCACTGGGAAATACTGATGATACAGGGGGAAAGCACAGTCACCACCCAGTGCTCTTTCCCTATGTATTTAAATGCTTGTCTAAAAGACCAATTTAGAAATAATAGGATTGCCTAGAAAAACAATTTTTGTTCTCTGTTCTGTTAAGGTAGTTTCCAAAAGAGCTGGAACCATTGGCTTTGAATAAGCAATGCACACTCTGCAGTGTCTATGGGCAAGTGGCTACATTTATTTTAAACTCACTGTTAAAACACAAACATTCATGAGTTATTCGGCAAGCAGAATACATTTTCTTTCACTGCTGGATATCAAATGACAAAAAAAAATCCCATGGAGGCAAAACAATGAAAACAAGTTTAAAAAACAAACCAAAAAAAATCTTCTAATGCCATCAAGAGCATGAAGATCTAAAGATAAACTCAAATGATGCTATCACATACAAGAGTTAAAGCAAAACCATTTCTAGTTAGCCCTTTTTCCAGAAGGCCACTCATGAAAAAAATGTTTTCCTTTTTACTAGTTTTCATTTTTCTTGGTAAAATGTGTCTGTTTGGGGAAGTGGAAACTTTCAAATGCACAGATGTTTGTGATTGCACACCAGAAGCCTGCTGGGAACCATTAATGGTGTAGACATTAAAGTTATTCAATCATCTATAAGTCACTTTTCAAAACTGTTGCCCTCAGTCAAGGGGGTGATTAATGGCATCCAGCAATGACACAGATTACCCCCTGCCCATGCAAGCCCTTTGATTTTAATGCAGTTAAGCTACTGAGGTAAACAAACCAATTTGGGTGTTCAACTAGCTCTTTGTCTCATTAAAAATTATTTGACTAGATTAGTGGTAAAAGAATATTGTGTATGTCCCCAAATTCAATTTGGCATTCTGTAATCATAGAAGCAATTACATTTGCAAAAAGTTAGGAAATTAACAGTGACAGAAAATAGTCAACTTTTCCTTAGGGACTTTCATTAGGGATTTTTGTGAGTAATGAAATTAATATTTCCTAATCACCACAGTACAGCAAGCATGGTTTTGTATGTTTCAAAGAGGCCAGCAGCAGCGAGAGTCACCAGGCAAAAGTCTCATCAAGCATTTGCAAATTTGCTGTTCAATACCAAACAGCACTCTATCCCTCCCAACTAGGATTTCTGCAAATTTCAAGTCCAGCATCCCTCAAGAACACCTACAGTCTAGTGTCCAGCTGCACTTGGCTCTTCATGTCAGGGCAAGTTTTCCTTCCCTCTCTTGTACAATGAAAATGATTGTCAATGCAGCAAGTTGAATTACCAAGGCTAAGGCATTTTGTTTCTGTGTCAGGTGTCCCATAATGATTTGAGTTTAGTGTTCCTGCAGCAGAAAACTCTCAATCCCTGTGACTGAGTACACGGATACCTTTGTCTTCCATGCACATTCAGTGAGAGACAACTGCCACATAAGTCATAGACAAGCCAAGTGGTTTGTACCCAGAAAGGCACTTCAGCAAAGCTGACAGCAAATCGCTGCCCAAGGACTACTGAAGGGAGTATCACTCTGAGCATGACCTGAGGAACACTTTTAATTCCTTTTTAAGTGAAGCACAGCAGGACCATGCCTCAGAACTATTTACTGAGCTAATGCCACTGGCTCATTGCAAAGTCCCACACTGGCTCTTGGCCCTCATGAGCTGGGTGGGCCAGAGGCAGGCTGCACTATGGGCTGCAAGACCACTCCCTGAACCCACCTCCCTCCGCAGGGCCACAACACAACCTCAGCTAGCATTTGCAGCAAGTCTGCATCACCTTCCCAGTGTACCCCATAGTCTTGACACTGGCTACTGCTATGATTATCACAAAGTACAGAAAGAAAAAAAAGAAAAAAAAAAAAAAAATTAGAAGTCCTCAGGTTAAGCAGAGCCGACAACATGCCATCCTTGGGTTTAGAAAATGTCAGTGGCCACATATTTCACAATACATCAAAGATTGCTTTCAAACCTCCAGACGGTTATCAGTCTCATTTTTATCACATTCCTCCCGACAAATTAATACCAGCCTTCCACATCTTACAACTGAGAACAACATATCTGTTTCCCACACATCCTGATGAGTCTCTTTGCTCTGAACTCACTCCAAAGCCATCTCCTAACACTCTGCTACTTCCTGACCACTCATCTCGACCTCCCTTTTATGCTTCTTGCACAATTTTTAGCATCTATTCTACACACACCCACGGCACTGCAACCTGATAGAAACTTTGTAAAACCTCAGCAAAACACAATAGATGTCAGGGACGATTATTTTCCTTTGGCAGCATGAAACAATCAGCATCCAGAAAGCATAGTAATAAATACACTTTCTAGATCAACAAAAATAATACAATTCACATACACAGATCTGATGAGCATTTTAATCTCACAGTGTCTGGGACTTCTAAGCAGATGTTAATGTCCAGTAAACTTACCAAGGAGGGATGATCTAAGAGATCAAAAGCACACAAGGGTGACAAAAAAACAAACAAAACCAAAAAACAAAGCTTAGCAAACAGGGGCAGTATTTTATTTTGTTTATCAACAACTAACTTAAAGGGGGGGGAGAGGCAGGGGGAGGCAGCTCTGGCCAGGTCATCCTCTGAAACAGATTTAATCCCTATCAAAAAAGCCAAAGGTTTGCCACAATACTACTATACAGCATTAGAAAGCACATTTTTGTCACCACTCCTAAGTTCCACATCATGTGCTCTGAAACATGGGAGAACCAAACAACCCAGACTGTAAAAGTAAACATAAAATAACTAACCATCTAAGTCTCTTATTAACTTCTAATTCTCTAATATATCAATTTAGTAACTCTCTTGCTGTATTTATTATGAAAAAACAAAACACCCCCCCCAAAAAAAAAAAAAAAAAAAAAAACCACAAAACCAAAAACAACAACTTGCCAAGTTACCAAGGAGAAATAATCATACATTTCCAGCAATGTGTATCTGCATGTTGCTGTGGTTCCAAATACAAAGTGAAATATAAGAAAATTATATTGACTTACTAATCTATTATAAAAAGCATTTACATTTTTACAGTATGCTTCCTTTTTATCTTTTGTGTTCTACTTTCTGGTCTATTAAAAGAATTCTTTGCTTCTTAGTTTTAATTATCTTCTCTTTACCCTTCCTTCTTTTCTTCTTTGACAGGATATTATTACTCCTTATGGAGAATGCTCTTTGATAAGTAGGACCACTACTTTAAAGCTGCATTTAATTCCTCATACTTATTTCCTCACCCTGAAGCAGTTTGCCATTGAGTACCTACTCTTTTAAGAAGTTTCATATATAAATCAAATTTCAATAATCAAAACCAGAGCATTAATTGTTACCATAAAACCTGAACTTCACTGTGCAATGAAGTTACAGATACTGAAAACTAAAAATCTGAAGTCAGCGTTAATGGATTTCTGTGTCACCTCCTTTACAACCTTCTTATTTGACCTCTGCAAAATGTCTCTTGGTTTAATGCAAAGGACAAAGAAGAGGAGACACACTTTAGCCAGAGATTTCTTTGTTAAAGCTGTTCCTACTGCTAGTTGATGCAGCTTCTTAAGCTTCATCTTGAATGATGTTTTCTCAGATAAAAATCTTCTCCAGTCTGTTACCTGTCCACAAAAGTTGAGGAATTCCATTGTTTTCAATTATGTTTTGCAGAAAGCAGATAAGGGTGATCTGACAGCATCAAGATAACAGAAGAGTGCTTAGAAGTCAATAAATGTTGTTAATGATTTCTATATCTGATAGCTAAAATTCCAATTTTAGCTTCCTAATAGAGTCAAAAAACCGCAAAGAACTCACTAAGGTAGCAGATTGAAAAAAAAGCAAAAAGTACCCTACTGCTCAGTCAATAACCACTGTGAAATTATAAAAGCAGAAATACATGCCATTTTGTGAAGACGGTTCAGGTGTTATTCATACAAGGAAATAACTTTAAGCATTCTCCTCTTCTGTCCTCCACCTTTTCTCTTTTTTATATAAAAACTTGCTTTTCTCCCAGAAATGTTTACATATAGCTAAAGCAGTGAGTCCTTACAACATCTTGCCTTTTAAAATGTCATTCAAGCTGTTTGTTGATCTATCCTAAAATATCACATTGTAAAGGACTAGTGATGTTTTCTACTTCTCATGCAAGGCTCCATTTGTCACCTAAACAGAGGATTTTCTGCCAACTTTGTGAAAAAATAATGTTAAAACTAACATCAATATGGGACTTATTTATGTCTGTGAAGTTTAAATCTTTTTTAATAAGAAGAAATGAACCACTCCATTTACAGATGTGGCTTATTCACAGACATCAATCAAGAATGCCTCTTTCATGCATGGTGTTAGTTTACTAAGAAGTACAGGAGCTGAGGGGTAAGGGGAAGGAGAGGGCCCAGAAATGAGCTCTGCCTTCAAAAGTTTTCACCAGCCCTTCAGCTAGTGAAAATTTCCAAAAGATTTATTAATATAATTGTAATTAAAAAAAAAAAATTATGGTCATGTATAGTTAAAATATAACAAATAAAGGAAACATTCATTTCTTCCTAGATGTTTGTCCTCTAAGAGAATATTTAAATATACACACCCTTCTGCTGTTTCTCTTGCATCCCTTCCACACACAGAGTCATCTCACAGAATGGTAGGGGTTGGAAGGGACCTCTGGAAATTGCCAGCACAAGAACACCTAGGGCATGCCACACAGGAACAGATCCAGGTGAGTCTTGAAAGTCTTGAAAGGAGGAGACTCCACAACCTCTCTGGGCAGCCTGTTCCAGTGCTCTGTCACTCTCACAGTAAAGAAGTTTTTCTTCATGTTGAGATGGAACATATCATGTTTCACCTTGCTACCATTACCTCTCATCCTACCACAGGGCACAACTGAAAAGCAACTGGCCCCTTCTACTTGACACCCACCCTTCAGATATTTGTAAACATTAATAAAGATCCCCTCTCAGTCTTCTCAATATATACTGAGAGTGAGAGAAACACATGGACTTGTTACCACACTCTAAGCTCAAACACAAGAGCTAACATCTATACTCAATAAAGAAATCATAAGAAAATTCTATCTTTTTACTACAGGTCATTCCAGAACCTCCTGCCCATAGTCTTTAAAAAGTTTATGTCCCACTATTTTTTTTCCAGAAAGGTACAGAAGAGTGAAAAGTTAGTACAGACTTTCCCCATATGACTAATCAGAATCTACTGTAATTTGCATAAATATTCAAGAAATTAATCAAACCATAATACTCAAGTTCTGTTCTTCCTCAAGCTTTACATTCAGTGTTTTTCCTCGAGCCTATTTGGCTAAGCTCTATTGGAAAACTACAAGTAAAGTAGTATAATGTGTAATATATCACTCTCGTGCCAGCTATGTGTTTTTATATATTATCAGAAATAAGTCAGGTTCTACTCATACACCCAGCTGAAGTCAGCTGGAATTGTGCCACCGACTTCCATGCACACAGGACCATGAGAAATGTCTCTCACCAAGACTTTGTTTTAATACCTACAAAACACATTGCACATTTTGATGCCATATAAAGAACAACAGTAATAACAGCAAGTCAGCCTTGCATAAAACTGTAACATGTTTAAAATAAATATGTTAAGACCTGCTTGAATAACAGAGGGTGCTGAATGCTGTTCAGTGCTTGTGACCACCTGCAGTATCATATCCAGGATTCAGTGCTAATTTTAGATTTCTGGATGAATGCCCACTACCGGATATGCTATTTTTACTGAGTTCTGACATGTCCATCCAATGGCACATCTTCACTATCTAAAATGGTATTGTAAAGCTGTTAAAGTTTCCAGTTACCACTTGGCTCAAAATTGCAAACTGCTACAAAGCTCTTTCGCAAAGCTCTTCTTCATTTTCTGATTGACATTACACAATAGAACTTATGAATAAAACCAAAATGAATACCCAAAACCAGTATAATTAGAAGAGTTCAGCTGTGGTGTGTATTAGTCTTCCTTCTTCCCCCCAACTCTTTCTCATCAAAACCCAAAATAACAGTATTTTACATATATTATTGCAACTTTCAGTTCAATATACACACACATTAAAAAAAAAAAAAAAAAAAAAAAAAGAAATTTATCACACAGCAACAGCCTTCACCTTCTAGGCTTCTAGGTACACTCTTCCAGGTGTGTATACTACACTGACCACAACTGCCTCTGTCTTATTGAGAGGCAAAATAGAATCAAAAAGGTAACAAACATGGTGATATATGCGTTATTATATTCCATATAATAACATGGATGTTGGAGATGACTGTTCATCAAGTTTCCTTTTAGACCTGTAAGTCACCGAGTGCAACAGAAAATTGAGTTCTACATAGGAGTTTGTACCACAGAGCCACTGTCTAGTTTTCACAAGCAGATATCTTTAACCAAGGTACAGGGTCAACAAGTTTGGAATGAGACGTAGCAATTCAAGTTTAAGATTTCTACATTTCTACTCTCGTGTACTTCTTCCCTTACTTGTCACGTTTCAACAGGTAGACTGAAACTGTTCTGAGAGCTGTCTTCCATTATGACAGATATTAATACATTTTTAATCATAGAGATTTAAATGTGAGCATGACATGATATTTGGCATGCATCCTGAAGCAAATAATAAGGCCTATCTTCTTCCAAAATCTCCAACACACACAATCCAAATAGTTAGGGAGAAATGTCAGCCAGAAACAGTTACATGAAGCATAAAACCCCCCTGAGAAGGAAAAAGGCTTTATTTATTAAATTAAATGCAAATTTTTCATTCTAATACTTCTGGTTTTGTGGATTTTCCTCAGGTATGCTTAATTAAACCGAGTCATCAACACCAGCTTTGCTCAAAAGAGCAAGTAATGAATATGGCACAGAAGCAGCTTAGCCCTGGAGGAGTCTCTGACATTTGTTCATAGTGAAGACTGTTCATTAATTGCTCCCTTTGTTCTATGCCTCTTAATGATATTTTTGACATAACACTACAAGTCATTGTGACTTACTCCTCACAGCTAGCGACATCTGCACTATGTTAAGTTAATAAAACTACCTTTGAAAGATTTTCAAGATACTTAAAGACACAGGGGTAGAAACGTCTGGATGTGCTGACAACGGAATAAAGAAGCTATACTGAAAATCTTTCTAGTATCTCCAAGTACACTTTTCATTACAAATAATTTAAGCAAACATTCTGTGTTCCATATTCAACATAACTAATGGACCTCAGGCAGAAGTCCACCATGCTATTCCAACCTATTTGAACTGTACTCTCACACCAAATTGAGCTGTAATGCCTCATAGGTCTGCTGATTGTTTAAGTTCTCAGACAACTGAGAGGATTTTCTTTTTGATTGCTTCAATAAACAACTTTGCAGAGTCTGGCTCTGGGTTATGAGCTAACAACACTGAACAAAAGATCTCTCTAAGAGTTAAAACAAGGTTGCTAACATTTCACACTTACTTCTGGAACTCAGAAGACATAAGCAAAGTGTCACGATTTAGGGTCAGGGTGGCCCCTTAGACCTAACAGACACATACTCAGTGTGCACATTCTATGTTTGAAGAATTAACTTGTTCATCTCCATAACATTTCCAAGGTATCATATCTTCCATAATAAAATTCTACTGCAGAGCACACGATAATTCACAGAAGAAACACAAAGCAAGTTACAAACAAGTTACACAGAAAGTTCATACCTGGAGAACAGCAGAAAGCCCTGGAGATTCACAGACCTTCAACATGCATATGAAAACAGTGTCCATCCTCAAAACTGGTGACATTACTCCAATTACTCTGACCCAGTTTTCCAACTTGAAATTCAGTTTCTGTAATTCATACTATATAGCAACTCCTTCTGCCTGCCAATTACTTACATTAACATAGTCATCAAGTTTCATGCAGTTATACATGTGAGAAACTCTACGTTAAGCATTTCATTAGCTAATTGTATACCTCAAAGTACTTAAGGAAAGAAGAGCAACAGCAGTGGATGCAGTTAGCTGGAACCTTCTTTCCTGATCTAGTCCAGAAGGAGTCAGATCCTGTGAGCAGCCAACATGAGCCAAAGAGGGTAACACTGTGAGCTCGAGTGGGGTGCCAGCTGTGTAGTGGTGGCAAGAAGGAAGAAAGCTCATATCCAGTCTGTTAGCTCCCACCACATTGTTCTCCTATGACACGGGGACTCTCGTTTCCTCTGATGGTTTCCATTCCCACTCATCCAAAACATCCTTTCCCACCTCTTATTTCTACCAGCTGTTCCTCTCTTCTTGCCTGCTACTGACCTCATTATCTTTATTCCTTGAATAAGGGACTAAAAAATAAAATAAAATAAAATAATAAAAATAAAACCACCCACAGAACATCAGCTGCCCTTCCCTGAGCTCTACTGAGCTTCAGGTCACAAAGCAGCAGGAAAAACACAGCCGCACAGGTGCCAGCAGGCTCCTGTCAGCCCAAGCACCCCTGCAACTGTAATACACTCAGCCTGAGCTACAGCAATGCAGGAAAGGTGATGTCCTGCTTTGAGTGAGAACAGAACTAATTCTGTTCAGTGATTTTACTTTTCAGCTCAGTTCTTCTAACTAATTGCACTGTCTG